>NEWO01000148.1:1250422-1280150 GCA_003013225.1 Phalaenopsis aphrodite | reverse complement strand
TACTTAACTTAATTTTATGCTTCTCTTTTAAAGGCCAACACTCTGCGCCATAGAGCATTGCAGGTCTCACCAATATCTTATAAAAATTTTCCTTTTAGATGAAGCGGTACTTTTCTATCACACAATAGACTTGAAGCGTTCACACCATCACTTTGAACAAATTGATTTCTACTAATAACATCCCCATCTATATCACCATCACTTTGAACAATAGAACCGAGATATCTAAAACGTTCATACTTTTTAATAATTTGATCACTCATAATTACAATTATGTCCCTAGAACTATTACTACTAAAATTACATTCCATATATTCAGTCTTAGGTCTACTCAAACGAAAGCCTTTAGACTCTAATGTACACCTCCATAATTCAAGTTTTTCCCGAGCTCTTTCTCTAGTCTTATCCACTAGAAGGATATCATCAGTGAAAAGCATACATCGAGGTACATTCTCCTATAAATGTCCAATAAGAGCATCCATGACTGAACCAAAAAGATATGGGCTTTAATCCAATCCCTGATGTAATCCAACTAAAATAGGGAAATATCTGGTCAATCCTCCTGTTCGAACACAAGTAATAGCTCATATATATATATATATATATATATATATATATATATTTAATTTATTTTAAATTATTCATTTTAAAGGGAATCTTTATTTGGTCCAGTGGGTACTAAATAGCGCTGTCCCCATATGGGTTGAAACCGAAGTGTGTTTTAATTGATCCGAAGAGCCCGCGACACAGAATTAGAACTCCCAACTTGAGGGACTTACGCCAGAGGCCACACCATTAAGCCGAGACCTGGAGCGCACATATATATATATATATATATATATATATATATATTATTTTTAATATTTTTTACTATAAATGTCTATTTTACATCTGGTATGTATAGAATACGTAGCATTTTTATATTTTGCATTGTCGTTTGATATTATGTCATGCTGGAGCTTCTATATTGGAACTTGAATGATTTGAGACTAACCTAGTGAAGGCATAGTCAAGTCGGGGAGGCTAATACTGCTGCTCTTGCATGCCCATTAATTACTCTAATTACAGTCAATGTATTGTACTTATTCGGTAATTGATTAATTAGTATGGAAAATAAAATATTTGCTAAAATCCGCATTTGGTAATTTGTGACCTTTTTGAAAATTACCCATATCCCTGCATATGCATCTCATTCATTGTTTCACCAGCATGGATTATACACTTTCACTGTAGGTTGATTATCTTTCTTAGAGTAGCATCCACCTATTTTGTATGCCTTACAAAGTACATCTTGACAGTAACAAACAATGCCTATTAACAACAGTTTTTTTTTTTTTTTTTATGGAATTGTTTTCCCTGAAATTATGGTTGATTCTTGTATGTGCAAAGTCTTATTAATGATGGATATGTCTACTCTTCTGATATATTAGTTTAGGCGACATTTGGTATCACTTTTTTATTTTGTTTTATTTATTTATTTATTTATTTTTTATGTTTTGATTTGATTTAAAATATATTTGGTTGTGATAGTTATTTTTAAAAACATTCAAAATACCTTCTAAATATTTTTGAGTAATTTTAGAAACAAGATGAATTTTTTAAAAATAAATATTTTGAAATTATACTAATAAACATGTTTCCAAAAACAAATGAAAAAATAAAAATTGAAATAAGAAACAAAAGTGATGCCAAATGGGAATTTAAAGTTAATAATTATTTAGCGTATGATGTGTTTGTGATAGGCACGTTTCTTTTGTATTAGGTAGTATTTTTTTCTTAACGATACAACAATAATTTAAAGTAAGCCACAAAATAGTTACAAATAAATAAGCATGAGATTTGTTACAAATAAGGAGGGCATAAGGCACTAAATTCCATGTAGAGAGCTGATGATCGAATTTCAGCCTGGACTCAAATGGACCTCTACCTTCATAACTGAGGAGCACACCGCATAAGAATTTTTGGCTTGTGCTAGGTAGCATATGAGTGTTGGTAAATGCATAAAGTAGCACTTAATTTAGCTGGTGTGAGTATTATTTATCCTTATTCTAGTTCATGTAGATTAGCTTTGTAATCTTTTTTTGTCATTTTATATTTATGGTTTAACTTAATCTGCTTTAGACAAAGGCATTTTAGTTTAACCTAACTTGTTGAGGGGAAGGGGAGGATGGTTGTTTTGTTGACTGCGCTCATAGGAACCACTTTGGTTGATTGCATCTTTCCCTTAAAAGAGTTTCAATACAAGAATGTAGAAGGTTTTCCATGAATATTTGTAGTGTCGGTGATATGAATCAAAATCACAGGGTGCAAACCACTTTACCTCTCTACGAAACATCCTAGCAGCAAGGCCACTGATGCCTCAAATACTGCCATGTGCACCCTGGGAAGTTAGTGGTTGTTATTTTAAGTAAATAACTAGTATATCACTTAGTTTGTTATCATGGGTACTAGTTGTTTTCTTAATTTGCTAGTTTTTTAATATTTTTATGGGTTGTGATCACTTGGCACAATGTGATGAGGACTTAATGTTCTAATCATGCGTGGAGATCGTGCATAACTTCTACGGTGACTTTTTTTGGGTATTGAAAAAATAGTACATTTCTCATCCAAGTTTTTTTTTCTTTGGCATTTTCTCTTCTTAATTCCTCCTTTTTATTTTTCACTTTTTGGAATTGTCAACAAGCTCCTAATTGTCTTTTATCCATAACATTGGTGCTCTCATTAAGCTCTATTCTCTTCCGTCCAATCCAACTTCTCACTGACGAGCATCGTCGTTGCTTCCATGTTGACAAACTTGCTGCTTATTTGCCAAGTGCCTCATCGATTATCCATGACCGATGCTTCTATGAAGATTTTTAAAGTAAATAATCACCTTGCAACAATTAAGGAACAACTCACCAAAATTTACATTGTGCTCCACAAAATGCAACTATTTTTAACTATCTTTGAGGTATATGGTCTGTTTGGAGTAGCTGCAGCTTAATAATAAGCTGCTGCACTATAGTTGTCATTGGAAGCTGCTGTGCAGAAGCTGTTGTTGATAAGCTGATTGTCTGTTTATTTTTTACAGTTTGAAAACAGCTGTGATGCTGCTGTTTCATGCCAAATGATCATTCTGCTCTTGTATTTTAATGATGTTTGAACAGAACTGTTCATACCAATACATTTTATACTTTAAAAGCAAAAATCCAGTGCAGAGCATTATAAAATAAAGATAGACATCTCTTTTAACAATGAGTAACATGATTGCTAAAATTATAAAAAAAATTATTAAAATATTAATTAATAATACAATAATGTTATTTTTAAAAAATAGACGGTGTATGTCACGAGCTAAGCCGACCTCCAGGGATACTCTATGCTCGATCGCTCTCATTGGTAGAATTTTTTAGCATATCTGCCCACCAAAAATAGTTATAGTTTTTCATGATTCTCCGCGGGCACCTATAAAACTGTCTATCGTAGCTATGTGACTGATGTGAAGTTACCAGGGAACTTTGAAGTTCACAGTAGCAGTGTAATTTACGGGATATGCCAGAAATCCTTGAGCTCATCTTTCTTGAATGCCTTAAAAACTTCTCATTAGACATAGCACAAGTAAAAATTGATAACAAAAGTAATTAATTATAATTTTATGCAGTTGTGAGGTCTAATAGAACTCAGTACAAGAAGACAACAGAGCTTATAAAAAAAGATTTCTTAGTTGCCTTTAACCCATGTAATACCGAGCTCATGTGTGTCACATATGCGTATCACCAAAAAAGGTCATCCAAAAGAACCTAAAAAATCGTAGCACTGAAAAAAAGAGACAAACTTGATTGTCTTTATTAGGATTTCATATGTAATATGTAATTTTAACCAATTGCGACAAATATGTTGTCCAGAAGAACCCATAAGGTCAAACGCTCCTCATAGATCTCCAAAACCCACCAAAAGAAAAATAAAAGAAATACATAAGGAAAAAAGACACTTAAAACAACGTAAAAAACCAAAACAATCAATATCAAATATGCAAAGAACGGAAATAAACATGAACTGTATAAAATACTTATACAATAAACAATTAATCTTTTTAACAACCATTATAATAAATAATTTGATAAAAACTCCAATCACATACCAACTTTCGCATCCGTAATTCGTTTATTCAACTTTGTCATCTTGCTTGCACCTTCTCCGTCTTTAGTATAGGTCTTAGAAATGTCATTTTTCAACCTGTGGCAAAGATTGTTCAAGACGGTACTCATATGCTCAATAGGGACATGTTGATGATCCTCATCCACCATATGAAAGTTGATGTCGTTGCGGGAAGAATGCCATCAAATATAATTGTGGAGTCATCATGACAATCACAATCTGCATCTGTTTGAGAAATGGGTAAGATGACATATCGCAAAATATAACATATTTTCTCTTGCAAACACCAAAAATTCTCTCATTAACATTGCGTAAGGATGAATGTCTTTTGTTGAACATTTCTTTCCTGCCCTGCACGATATTGTTTGCTCGCTCAAAATCGGGTATGTGGTATCTCATATCAGGATAGAGCTTGAGATGTTTTTGTTGCAATGAATATCCAACATTGATCAAATAGTATCTACTCGATGTAAATTGAATAATTAGAGTTGAAGGAAAAAATAATTAGGAGAGTAGCTCGGTCTCGAGCAAACTTGTGGATAGATGTGAGAAGTTGTATTTGTTATTCTGTGTTGCAGATTTGAAAATTCGACTGTCATGTGCACTGTCCTCCCAATTGATCACGATAAAAGTAAAACATATGTTGAAGTCGCATATCGTCATGACATTCTGGGTCGAGAACTCATAATGATCGATGAATGCGATTTTCTCATTATTTGGAACACGTGCATCAACCCATGTTCTATCGATTAATTCAATACAATTCTAAAAAGATAACGAAAATTACAATATTTATATGAAAATTGAATGTAATAAATAGAAGAAATTACTTTAAAGTATGACATATGCCACGCATTGTGTGAAGTCTATGTGGTGGTCTATTTGAATGTAGAATCTATCGGTTTTATGACTTGTGAAGAAAAATTGACAAGTGCATTCAACCCTACTGAGAAGTATCTTTAAACATTTCAGATGCATGTTGAAATCGCTCCATAGCTCCTCGTATTTATTCATTTTGCAATAATATGTAAAGAGTTATTTCCAACGTCTCTCGTGAAGTCGTTCTGGATGAGTTCTGAAGTCTATAATTTTTGTGTAGTTCTTCTAACAGATTAGTGAATACCATCTGTGTCATGCGGAACATATTGCTAAATTTTGTTGGGTGACACGCGAGCAACTCTCCAATTCATTTGTTGCTAACATATGAGGATGTCATGCAAGAGGAGTGTTCTATGTACGAGTTATAATATTCATACATTAAGCATACGGTAGCTGCAACTCTCTTTCTACGTCTTTTGCTAGTTAGATCCATGTATTTCAATATCGAACTGGCTATTATATAAGCATCAATTAATTACGAACAACCAACATAAGCAAATAACAATACAAAATTACATAGAAAACATAACGAGGATTGAAAAACTCTCTAGTACAGTGAGATGTCCAAAGCAACATAAATTTCCAAAGCATCTTGAAAAATTATAAACAAATAGAAATGTCCTACAAGAATCTAATTAAATAAAATATCCCTCATATGTCACTGTTCGCATGAAAATAATGTAGGTAAGTCGCCCTACGGTCAGCGGACATCGCTATGAAAAACTATTCAGGTTGAACCTTCATGTAATTTCATAGAGAACAAATGCAGCATCATGTCCTTGAAAATTTATGGAGTTATATCCAAAATTTGCATAACCTGCTGAACATAAGTTGCACGCGATATGTCAGGGTCGTTGATGCATGAAGCCACCAACTGTGAGATATGGGTTCTAAGGAAAGCAGCTCTTGCTTTCTTTTTTTGTTCAACTCGAGGACACTTTGACCGACTCGAGGACTCAACTTCATGGAGGTCTAGGTTGTGGCCTTCAATGGAATCACCTGTTTGGTCAGCTTCTAAATTTTCGTGGATGCCACCAAACCCCGTCTCATTGAGGGCACATTCATTGTTGTCCGTTGTCACGACACCTTCAAACATACGATCCAACTTTTCCAACTCAGAATTGATTCCACTCTATTTAGATTTTTTTGCATCAGACACCATCTAAGGAAAACAACTCTTGCTTTCTTTTTATGATCAACCCGAGGACACTTTGACCGGCTCGAGGACTCAACTTCACGGAGGTCTAGGCTGTGGCCTTCAATGGAATCACCTATTTGGTCAGCTCCTAATTTTTCGGGGAAGTCATCAAACCCCGTCTCATTAGGGGCACATTCATTGTTGCCTATTGCCATGACACCTCTAAGCATACGATCAAACTTCTCCAATTCAGAATTGATTCCACCGTATTTAGATTTTTTTGCATTAGATACCATCTACAAATTCATATACTCATGAATTTAAAAATAAACTAAAAATTGACAAAATATATGGGACATTTCAAAAATGCTCATAATCGGTTTCTCTGCCCACCACTCATCGAAAGCAGCAATCGTTCGCATTATCGGATCCCACCTCAAGCCCGTTGATCCTCGTTTCAATTCCTTTCATATTTTCAATCCTTCTTTAACTAATTCCACTTATTTTTTAACTGCATTCTATCATACTGTTTGTCTGTACTTTTCTTAAATTTTCTAATAATATTTTACCAATCTTCTTTGTTGAAATAGTTTGTTGGCATATTTGTCAGATCGACCTCCTTGAGGAAAAGATCGCAAAATGTTAATTTTGTTTTTTTCTCCACGTTGTAGATAAATCAGTCTCTTTTATCTTAACAATTATATTACTAGCTTGAAGAAAAAAACTAATTACATAAATAGGAATGTCACACTATCGCAAATCAAAGAAAAATAGGAATGTCACCACCACCACCACCACCACACCGCCATCACCTCCACATACCAACACCTCTACACAAACGCAACCACACACTAAAAACCTCCTCTACAACCACACACCAACACCTCCACACATACACCAACACCTCCACACACTAGCGCATCAAGGCACCAACACCACCACCTCCGCATAAACACAACCACAAACTAATCACCACCTCCACAACCACACAACAACGCCTCCAGAAAGACACACCCACCTCCACACACCACCACACAGACATCGCCAGACACTACAAACACCACACAGACACCGCACAGACACCACACAGACAACAACACCTTTACACAGACCCCAACACCTCCACACCAACTCCTCCATGCACCAGCACCTTCACACAGACACCACCACCTGCACACAACAATCACGCACCTTCACACAGACACCAACACCTTCACACACCAACCGCCGTCGCACTACCTCATAATCAACACCATACCACACCTGCTTCTCCGAACCACACTCTAATCACCTTAACAGCACCAACCACCAATCACCAACATCAATAGCACACCACACCACTCCACCACCTCTACATCAACTTCTCTCACAACACACCACCACCTCCTCACAACCTACAACCAAAATCAACACCTTATGTGATGGGAAAGATTTGGGTGGTATAAATGTTAAAAAGTAAATTTTTTGCGTTTTTTAATGTATATACAAAAGATTTAGGTGGTATGTATTTTTATAAGTTTTTTTGGTGTACATGCGCACCATATATGATCGCACACAACACTTATAATTGTTTTCTGTTATCTTGCAAGCATAAATTTCTTTCAAGCAGCAAATATTGCCTCTTCACTCATCAAATTGAATACTTGGGCCACATCTGCAAATAAGTCCATCGAAAGCCAAACAAAATGCATGCACTTGACCACAATACTCTCCATTGTCAAAGCACGTTGTGGCTTCCTTGGTCCCTAACTAATTTGCTGCAGAAGGACGGCTTCTAATGGATGGCATCCACCATCCATCCCTTATATTAACTTTAGCTCATCTCAATGTCGTTGTTATTATTCTTGTTAGACTTTACCAAGCCATTCACGCTCAATATGGGTGCATTCGATATTGATATTGAAATTATTCTAGGTTAGAATGGTAAATCCATATCATTTTAAAGCTAGAAACTTGATTCTAAAATGTAGCAGTCCTCTACCTATATGCACGAACAACATTTAACCACAAAAATAGTTAAAAAATTTCGGCAATATCTCCTTGGCTCTTGGTTCATTATTCACCCTGATAAGAAATGTAAAATCATGAATCAAGTCATCCAAACTTTTGCCTAGGAATTCTTCCTCTTTATATTGTTGGGGGATGACTTCACCATCAAATGCTAACCGTAAAGTCATCAATACTCTCTCATAACTCTATGAGCTTATTCGTCATTCACAACTCTATGAACCATTTTGTCATTCACAATTCTATGAACTATTTTGTCATAGGAGCAACTTTGTTTTCACTCATCTCTACTCTTGGACATGTGCTATCTTAGCAACTAAAAATAGATTTCCACAATTCCTAAACTAGTTGAGCTCCATAACATTCATCGTAACCTACATTGCCACCTTTTTCATAACGTATGATGATGGACTTTTTTTTACTTGCCACATTATGGTCGATAGCACATCACCGCTCAAACAAAATATCATGGAGTACAACCTCTCTAGTTTGCTGGGTGAACATGACGAATTGCCCAAAATGTTGCACCGCTTCTAACAATATTTTTATTAGGGTATTCAAAAAATTATGAGGTCATCAAATTCATTCAAGCTTGCCCAATTTGCCAAGCCATAAAATATCAATCATTAGGACTAGCCAACTTGTCGCAACCCTTGTCAATTCTCGATGTAACATGGTATAACCTCACATGAATTTTATAATTCTGATAGCTTCATTGCAATGCAATATGACCAACGTGGTTGTCGATATTGCCTCAAAAACGATGCCCATTTCACTCTACCATAAACTTTTGTTGATTCAATAGTTGTTGCCTCAACATTCATCATCGATATTTGTTGCCACCACAAAGTTATCAAAATCATTACTTCCAATTGTGATCACATTTTAGTTTTTTTTTTTTTTTTTTGCTTGCTTTATTTTACTAAAATGGGAACTCAACTTCAACATAACACACACACCCTCCTCAAATGTGTGGTCAGACTGTGGTCACAAACCAAAGCTTAGAACAATATCATCTTTGTTATGTACTTTACCAATACTGGACTTCTTGTTATGTATGTAATTTCACTATCATACCTCTTTCCACTCCATCAGATGAATCCACCCTCCATCCACCCTCCATAATTGATCACCTCCTCCAATGCTTCCATACATCAGCAACAATACAACCTATGATGCCACAAGCCTTCTTTGATCCCTTTGTAATTTTCCCCCCGACTCGTATTCATTCATTTTTTCATATATCCTTGTTAAAACTCTTTCATAATGTAGCTACCTCCCTCTTCAGTATGACTAGATAACTCGTAAATTCACCCACTATTTCATCACTTGCACATCTTTTGGTCATGAAAGATTTCCAGACACAACAAGCTACTTTGGCATTACCTCTTTCAATGGATTGTCATGATCGAAGTGGAGGCAAGTTTGTTGGATGTTGTTAACTTGAAGATCGATGAGTTGCATGATGTCTATTACTACTAATGATTTTGAGAACAAGTTAACTTTGTGAAAAGGAATTTATACAAACCAAACCTGTGAGGTGTTGTTGTCCCTCCTCTCCAATAATTTGAGCAGCAATACCATTAGCCATCACGCCTTGATGGCTACTATGTGGACATTATGTGATCAATGGGTACTATCTTAAATAAAAAATAATTAATCATTGTTTTGGGATCTAAGTTTGTTATGGGTTATGACCACTTGGTATAATGTCACAAAAAGGGGTTCTTGTTATCATGAATTGAGATTGTGTATGATTACTACAATGATTTGTATTTTGTGTAATGGCAAAAAAATTTCACTTAGGAGTTATTTGGTTACATGTAAATCAAGGTATGCATTCCAAATGTAGGGCTTTTAAAAAATTTGATTTTTGGTTCGTAGAAAATGAAATGCAATATAAAAGTACATTGACTTGTAAATGTAGAGTTTAGTTCATTTCCACTGTTTTCTAAACTTTTCTGACTTGGGGGATTTTCAAATGTATATGTATAAACTTAAGTCATCACAACAATAGCAAACAATGCTTATTAACAATAGTTTTTGACAAAATTGTTATCCCTTAAATTTTGATTGACTCATGTTTGTGCAATGGGGTCTTATGTCTACTCTGGTAATATTTTAGCATAGAAGGTCATTTGGGATCACTTTTATTTTATATTTTATATTTTATTTTATTTTATTTTGTTTGTGTACTTGAATTATAATATACTTGGTTGTGACACATTTTAGATGTTTTTAGCATTTTTAAAAATAAAAATTAAAACATGTTAAAATTATACCAATCGAATATGTTTCCAAAACAAATGAAAAAATAAAAATAAAAATAGAAGACAAAAGTGATGCCAAACAAGCCCTTTTGGGCTTTTTGGGATCACTTTTGATTTTTTATGTTTTTTTATGTTTTTTTATGTTTTTTATTTTATTTTATGTTTTGATTTAAAACAAAACATATTTGGTATGATATAACATTTTTAGTTGTTTTTAAAAATTTTCAAATAACTCTTAGGTTTTTTTAGTGTTCTTAAAAATAAGTTAATTTTTTTTAAAAAATAAAAGCATGTGCAATATGCACTAAGCAAACATGCTTTTAAAATAAAAGAAAAAATAAAAATAAAATGATCCCAAACAAGCCCTTAGCATTTGATGCGACAGTGATATTTGCTTTTCTTTTGTATTAGGTAGTATTTTTTCTTAAGGATACAACAATAATTTAAAGTAGGGCACAAAAATAGTTACAAATAAGTAGACATGAGAATAGTTAAAATTAAGGTGGGCATAAGGCACTAAGTTCCCTATAGAGAGCTAATGATCATTTAGTTTAAAGAATGTCAACCTGGACTCAAACGTGAGACCTCTACCTTGAGAACCTAGAAGCATACTACTTGACCTTTATTTTGTGGTAGGTAGCTTATGAGTACTAGTAAATGCATAAATTGACACTTCATTTAGCTGGTGCGAGTAAACACTCTACACGGAATCACCATATTATTTATACTTATCCTAGTTAATGTAGATTAGCTTTGTAATTTTTTTTTTTGTCATTTTCTATATTTCTTGTTTTAACTAAATCTGTTTTAGATGAAAGCATGTTAGTTTAAACCAACCTATTGAGGGGAAGGGGAGAGCAGTTGTTTTGTTGTTTGCCTGATGTGAACCACTTTGGTTGATTGTATCTTTCCCTTAAAGAGTTTCAATACAAGAATTTAATATATTTTCCATGAAATATTTGGAGTGTTGGTGATATGAATCAAACCCACAAGGTGTTGACCACTTTACCTTTCTACCAAACATCTGAGCAACATCACTCATGCCTCAAAGACTGCCATGTGGACTTTGGGGGATTAGTTGATGCTATTTTAACTACATAACTAGTATATCATTCTGTCTTTTATCAAGGGTATTGGCATTTTTACATACATAGCACTCAATTCGTATGGATTTACATGCACAACATTCAGTTCTTTCGTATCACGCCAAGAAAGCATGTTATGCCTGTAAATATGGATGTTTATGTGTGAGATACGTAAATCCATAAGAATTTAGTGCTATATATGTAAAATTCCCTTTTCTTTTAATTTGATAGTTTATTTAGGTTTTTATGGGCTGTGATTACCTGACACAATGCCGTGAGAAGGGCTTGTTGTTGTAATCATGTGTGGAAATTGTGGATAAGTGCTACAGCGACTTGTTTTTTGGGTAATGAAAAAAATTTACATTTCTCATCTAAGTTTATTTTCTCTTTGGTGTTTCCTCTTCTTGATTTCTCTTCTTTATTTTCTATTTTTTTGGATTTGCCAACAAGCTCCTAATTGTCATTTATCCATAACATTGGTGCTCTCATCAAGCTCGCCTTCCTTCTGTTCAATCCAACTTCTCACCGACGAGCATTGTTGTTGCTTCTATGTCAACAAACCTGATGTTTATTTGCTAACTTCCTAGTTGATTAGCCGACTATACTATGAATATTGTCAAAGTGAATGAACACCTTGCAACAATTAAGGAACAACTCACCATAATAGCAACATTTAAGGAACATCTCCTAATAATCTACAATGTGTTCAATGATATGCAACTATTTCTAACCATCCGTGTGGTTAAATCTAAGCTTGCATCCAAATTCCTTACAACAACTGAACCACCTCCACTTTTTATCCCTGATAAAAAAGGCATAAAAAAGGATAGAAACTCGATCACGGCAATGCACATTTCCACACCACACTTTATTAAAGGCAAACCAAAAATCTGGATCCAAAAAATAAAAAAGAAAAAAAGTGAATAATATTATGGATTCAATTAATTATCAGATCAAGACAAACTTAGCCTCACATCCTTCCATATGAAAGGACTGATGGAGGAATGATACCTTTGTCTCGCCATAAGAAATTTCCTTATCTCATGGCAAGCCTTCTTTTCCGCTTTAAACACTCGCTTTGGACACTTTAAATATCGTGATCTTCTCAAGAAGCTTCCCAAACATATGCCAACTCCTATTGTTGTTGATAACTACTGCAGTTTAAACAACTTTAATATTAGGATTTCAGGATCAATGAAATCTTTCTTCAAGGTTTCCTTGAACTTAATTTAAAACTTAATGTTTGCAAAGACATCCAAATTCATTACCCAACTACAGTTAAGTAGTCCATAAATCTTTTCAAACTAATTGAAGATAAATTTATTGATGTTAAAACTCTACTTACACCACTAAAGCCTCTGCCACTCACATCTTCTCTACTACTTCACTTACCCTCTCCACTTAAACCATTAACCAAACAACCAAGAGCTACACTTTCTACCACCATCACAAAATTAACAACCACCAAAACGGCCATCCCTCAAGAGAAGGGACTATGTTTTAATTGGGATGAGTGAGAACTGTATTTATAAGGGAAAATTCTTTGTCCTACTCATTGACAACAATTATTCCAAGCCCGACCACCCAATGGATCCTAAACATGGATGCTACATCTCATCTCACCACCAACTACAATCATCTATAGCAGCCAACTCGATACAAAGGTAATGAGCAAGTTATTGTATGACGAAGGACTACTACCCAGCCCTCACTGTAATCTCATTCTACCTCATCTATACATTCCCCTAATTCTCTGTCTTCTCTCAGTCCACAAGCTTGTTGCACACAACAACTGAAAATTTTCTCACTAAATCTTATTTTGTCGTCTTTAATAAAAGATAAATCACACCATTCTCTTTGGATCTAGTTGAGGCGGCTGTCCCAACCCTCTTTGCTCTTTATACGACGACATTATCAACCCAACAATGGCACCAACAGCTCGGATACCCTCATAAAGAAGCTGCAGCTACTATTATCTCAAGTCTTCCCTTTGAGTTCCTTATTGACATTAGTGACAAACTCAAATGTCATATTATGTGTCTCAATGGATACTGAATATAGGGCACAAAAATCCAAATACACATTTTCATTCTCCAAATATAAAGAGCTGATTTTGTACTTGATTTTCAATGGCTATAAACTTTCGGCAATATTCTACTAATTTCAAATTTCTTTTTTATGTGCTTCACTCGACAAGGTAACAATGTCATGTTTCAAGGCACTAAAGTCTTCATTAAACCCATCTTTGTTAGCCAATGTTTTGAACTAACAAGTAAAGGCTGCTTATTGTTACCCATTAGCACCAAACTTTATAGCCATTGAACCACCTCTGACTCCTACTGTGATTTCCGCTATCGCAAGCCAAATTCTACCCCTCTGAAAATTAACCTACCAATTTACGACACCAACTCAACCACCTTCTTTATTGGTAATGACTAAATGCACTTAAAGCCAACACTACCTTGATTAATGTTCTGTCATATAGTTGCTTGATCTTCTAAAATTATAATAAAGAAAACTTGTGAAAATGCTTTCATTTGGGTTGATTTGGCCAACCATGAGCTCATACTTATTGCCAGTGTTTCTCTTTAAAAGAAAGACGGTACATGGTGCTTCTTTATTGACTATAAGGAATTAGACAATGCACGCAATTTGAATCGTTTTCTAATACCCATCTCCAACAAGCATCAATACCCATCTCCAACATGATGCTTGATGAACTACACAGACTTACTCCAAGCTTGACCTCCATGTCAGGTTATCACTAAGCTTGCATGCATGAATCTAATATTCACATGGCTATCTTCCAAGCTCACAACAAATTCACTTTCATGCCATTCGGACTCACCAATGATCCAATCATGTTTCAAAGCATAATGAACAACATTCATTAACCTTATCTTCACAAAGTCATTATTGTTTTTTTATCATTTTTTGGTGTACGTCCGCACCATTTATGATCACACACAATACTTACTAATTATTTTCAGTTGTCTCAACAGTCATAATTTTCTTTCGAACAACCAAAATTGTCTCTACACTCTTCAAATTGAATATTTGTGCAACATTGTGACTACCGATTGAATTCATCCAAATCCAAACAAAATGCAGCCCATCTCCACCACCTGATCAATACTCTACACCTCAAAGCACAATTGGCAATTCATAAACTAATTGAGCTAGCTCCACAACAATAATCGTGATTCACAAGGCTATTTCTTTCATTACTTATGATGATGAACTTTTTCACAAGTAGCCACATTGTTGTCAATAGCACATTAGCGCTCAAACACAATATCATGGAGTACTGTATCTTTGGTTTGCTCGGTGGACATGATGAATGGCCAAAAGTGCTGCACCACTTCTAATAACATTTCTTTTAGCGTATTACAAACAAATAAGTGTTCATCAAATTCATTTAAGGGTGCCCAGTTTACCAAGCCATATCAATCATAAGAATCGCCATGTTGTTGCAACCCTTGTCAATTCTCGAGACAACATGATATGACCTCGCATGAATTTATAATTTTCTTGGCATCATCGTAAGGCAAGAAAACTATCATTGTTGCCGACATCACACCAAAAAATATGCCAATTGCACACTACCACAAACTTTCATTGATTCAATAGTTGCCTCAACATTTGTCTTCAACATCTGTTGCCGGTACAATATTAGCTGAATCATTACTTCCAATTGTGATCACATTTTTAGCTATTTTTTGTTTGCTTTATTTGCTAAAATAGGAAGTCAACTTCACCATACCACATCACACCCTCCTCAAATGGGTGGCCAGACTATGGGAACCAACCAAAGCTTAGAGCTTTATTGGCTTTGTTTTGTACTTGAATATACCAACGCTCAACTTCTTGTTGTCTATGTAATTTTACTATCATGCCTCTTTTCACTTCATCTGTATGACTCCATCCCTTACGTTTGATCACCTCTTTCAATGCTTCCATAGAAGAGAAACAATGCCACAAGTCTTGTTTGAACCTTTTGTGATTGCTTCATGACTCGGATTCATTTATTCTTTCATATATCCTTGCTAAAACTCCTTCATAAGAACATGTTGCCACCTCCCTCTTCACTATGGCCGGATAACGAGTAATTTCAACCATTAGTTCATCACTCGCACTTCTTTTGGTCATGAAAGTTATCCAAAAATAACCAGATGCTTTGGCAGTACCTCTTTTAATGGATTGGCATTATAGAAGAGGAGGCAACTTTGGTGGATGTGTTAACATGAATAGCGATGAGCTGCATGATGCCCAACAATACTATTGATTTTGAGAACAAGTTCACTTTGTGAAAAGGAATTTATACAAACCAAATCTATGCGGTATTGATAATCGTGCCTCATTGTTAATGATTTTAGCAATGTCAATAGCCATTGCGCCTTGAAGGCCACCATGAGGACATTGTGTTATCAATGGGTGTTAAGTAAATAAATAACAAATCATTTGTTTGTTATCATGTTAATAGATGCCTTGCTTTTGTTTGTTGAATGCAAGTTTGTTATGTGTTATGACCACTTGGTACAATGTCATGTAAAGGGGTTGTTTTTTTTATAATGAATTGAGATTGTGTATGAGTACTATAGTGATTTGTATTTTGTGTAATGGAAAAAATATTTACACTTACGGGTTATTTGGTTGCAAGTAAATTAGGGTATTCATTCTAAATGCATGGTTTTAAAAATATTGATGTTGGTTTTCAGGAAAATGGAATGCCATAGAGAAGTACAATGAACTTAAAATATAGTCTTTAGTTCATTTCCAATGTATTCTAAATTTGTCATATTTGGCTGGTTTTAAAACATGCGGTAAACTACCATAGTTATGATAGCCTCTGCCACCCCTCGCTCGCCATCATCAGCAGTTGCTGACTCACAACACTATTGCTGCCCATCACCTCCGCTATCGACCGCTACTATAGATAGTCAATGTTGCTCGTCTTTGGCTGTATTATACATTGGTTTCTTTTTTCTTTAAACCTAAAAAATGAAAACCTAAACTACTACATTTATTTTACAACGAATCAAATGACTTCAAAAAATTTTGAATATACTCTTTTTCAGTTATACTTTATTTTTTTTGCACTATATTCATTTCTCAGCAAATCAGACACTCCCTTATTCAAATTTTTTATTCCCTTAGCATTTATTCTTTGTGATTTCTCTTGTATGTTTTTCACCTTTTTGACTTTCCAACTAATTTATTCAGAGCTGTTGAATATGGTATTGGGAGCAAGCATTGAGTTGACCTTAAAATCTATTTTGAATTTATCAAATATACTGGTGAGAGTGTTGTACATAAATAAGGTTCCACTTTTGTTGTTGCGTACAACATAGCAGGTTCATTGTGATGATTCTTCTAGGAGCGCTTTTCTGATGAAGTCATTAAAATCCATTATTGGTAGAAAGTGTGGGTGGAAATTAAAATTGATATTTTTAGTACAATATTGAATCATAATTATCCTTTTAGATATGAATTGTCTTTCAGTACTTCTTTACCCTCTTCCCAGGGTTCCTACACAACTACAACTCATATTCAATGTATGACCTACTGATGTTTACATGGAAACAAACCAGGGTGATGTGAGCCAGGTTACTTCTCCTGAAGTTGTCGGACATACTAAGCCACCAAAGTCCAAGAACAAGGCCCAGCCAAGTCCCAGCTACATTGAAAATCTCCCAGAAAGACCTGATCAACCAGATTGCCAATACTACTTGAGAACTGGAAGCTGCAAGTATGGTTCAACTTGCAAATACCATCACCCGAAAGATAGAATCTCTTCAGCCATCGGTTTTCTTGGACCCCTTGGCCTCCCTCTAAGACCTGTAATGTATTTTTATTTTTTTTATTATTGTATACTTTTTAATCTACATTTATTATGTTTCCAACAGCAAACAAGATAGTTTCTAACTCTATTTTCCTGCTTGATGCAGGGCCATGCTGTTTGCTCATTCTATAGCATGTATGGAACCTGCAGGTTTGGTTCAGCCTGCAGATTTGATCATCCCCTGATAAGCTATTACAACTACGCATTGCCAGAAATTTATGCTCCGGATCCTTCTTCTTGGTTTTCTAACCAAAGTAACCCACAAACGACATTAATTTCCTTTGATGTGTCCCCACCTAAAGTTATGAAATCTGAGGTGACGGATGAAGCTTTGCCTTCTGACAGTGATGAGTACAGAAACCCTCCTGCTCAAGCTGCTTCTCCACCACATACTGCTCTTTCATCTGAATCTCCGCTGAATCAATCTGATTAATTACGCCTGGTCTGCCTCCCTCTTTTTACATCCAGTGGGGGGCGGGTTCATGTTATGAGCTGGGAAATTTTTGAGAAAGTGCATCCAATTCTCCTCCTTTCAGGCTGTTTTCTGCCGCTGGAATTGCATTTACTGCTGTTGACGGCTGAAGAACTTTATATTTAAACTGTTGAGTTTTTCACTCTTTCCAATTTTTATACAAGGTTATGTGAAAATAATGTTTTTTAAGGGTTTTTTGTTTTTAATTTTATTTTTGTGTTGTTGTTGTTATGGAAATAAAAATCTGCAACTTTGGCCAGAATCAGTGTGTCCAGTGACTTTTGTACTGATCCGACCATTTCTGGTGAAGATTGAATCTGTTTTTTGATGAGGCAATTTTATTCGGTGTTCTGTTTTGCTTTTGGATTTCATTACTACTCCATTTCACAATATCTTGAAAACCCGAATTGTTGGGCTCTTCAATGGTAGCTTATAATTCAATAACTCGCCCCAGAATTATTTGTTTCAGCACACATTTTAGTTGATTTGGGGTAGGATGTTTACTTGGCCAGTTATATTGAATTTTTTTATTACATTTATAGATAAAAAATGAAATGGAATTGGACCACTTAAAACATCAGGTACTCCCAGTATTTAGTTGATTTGGGGTAGGATGTTTAAGTTTTTGCTTGGTCTCTTTGGATAGGTTGTTTACTTCACAAAATCCTGATGTATAATATGAATCCTCAGAGACTGAATATTATTGATTTGCAGTGATGATATTTTGCTTCGAAATTTTGAATAACAAGAGTAGCAAGTCTTGCATGAAATTAAATTTATGCATACATTTTCCATCGAATCAAACATGCTGGCAGTTCTGCTGTAGATTTAGGTTATGCATAATGGTCTTTAGATTTCCCTTGGACTTTTTAGTTTGCTTTTAGGGATATGAATTTGAATTCAAGTTGATTTTTTTTTTTTTAATTTAGATAGGGCTGAAAATAAAATTAGCTAGCTAAACAATGAATCAAGGTTAAGTTGGAGTCAATCAGAGGAATTAGATTGGATTGAACTATACGCATGCATGCTTGTTTAACGGAATAGAGAGAGTTAGATTTTATATGCTCAAATTGAGAGAATCATTGTTCTTTTTTCTTGAATCCTTTTTCTTATCCTTCTTTTTTCAAATATCTTAATTTACTCTTAACAATGTTTCAATATCTCATAAATATTAACTAAAATAATTATAATTAATTTGGCTCTGATTTTGCGTTAATCAACTCTTAATTACAACAATTAAACGAACATTATTAAACTTGAATTTTATTATAAAGTCAATATCATAAATTAATTAAGTGATTGACGTACATACATTGTATATGTTATATTATCAACCCAAAAAAACCAAAAAAAAATAATAATAATAATAATTAAAAAAAAAACGATTGGCAACGTAAAACAAATTAACTGCATTATGCTATTAATATTAGAACTATGATCTATTTCTTGTTAAATGATTAAGATAAATCAATAGCATGAATTAAATATACAACCATAATTAATTAAAAATTTAAAAATAGTACCAAGCACAGTTAGGATTGATCAATCTAAAACAGATCAGATTGAGCCACTTCAAGCTATCAATTAAAGGCCAATTTAGTCCAATTCATATCATAGATCCCACCCATAACCTAAAGTGAAAGAAACAAAGTTCTAAGCTAGCATTAAGATTCCAAAGTTCAATTCAAATTTAACCCTTTATCAACCCATGATGATATAATAAATATTAAAATTAACTAATTATTAATTGAATATCAAAATAATATGATATTAAAAAAAACTATTAATAAAAATATTATACATATAACATCCAAAACATTGCTATTTACAAATCTAGCACTCTTTCATCCATTATTCAAATTCTCACTCAAATTCAGCTTAACGTATATATTTTATGTTTCATGATCTCCATTTCACACAACTATAACTATCAATGCAGCAAAAGATACATCTCTACGTATGAAAATGATTTAGAGCACGGCTTTGGCAGTATACTTTGAACAGATGTTTAAGAAATTATAGGATATGATACTCATGATCATTAAATTTTATAAAGACTATCGATTGAGAAACTAAATTAAAATGATCAAGCTATTATGAAAGATCATTAAAATTCAAACTGCTTATAATGACGACACTCTTCTGACGCCAAAAATAAAGCTTATCTTGTCCTAGAAATGCCATGCCATTGAACCTTCAAGCACATTTTAGTTCCATTGCCTTAAAAATAAAGAGGAAGAGTTATGCCTTAAATCAAGTCGTAAGAAACAAATTTTCTTCCATTAATTTGCACATACCTTCCACTTCCAAGTAGAAAAGTTATTCCTTAAATAGAATAGATCCACATTCAGATTTTCATTAGTCTGAACCCTTCAAATAAATAAACTTGAAGCGAAGTCTTGCATTGCAAAACAAGCTCCATATCTTGTCTGCAACTAGCCTAGCAAGCTTGAAAATTTTTTTAAGAAAAAACAGAGCTGTTTTTTCCTACTAACTGTAGCGGATCCCAAAGCACCTATATATCCTAAGGTGTCTAAAGCCTTGAGCATTATCTCCTCACAGAATTGAACATATCTGGATCAATTATCTATTTAGGACCTCACTTGAAAGTTTGTTGACCAATCTGCTTAATATTAGCAGTAGAACATAGACTCCCGCACATCCTCGTGCAATCTAGGCATCTCGGGAATAACACAGTCCCCCACTTCACCATCTTGACTCGAAGTATCTGAGAAGTCTTCATGTTTGATGAAATGAGACATTTGATTTGCAGCTAAATGTGCATAGCGGATTGGAGCAACTGTTAGATGTAAATAATAAATGTCAATTACCTCTAAAAAGGTCTAAAAATGAGTATATGTAGCAAATAAAACATATTTACCGATGGAAATCGCGCTTGTACTCCTTTGATATCTGCCACGAAAGATATCGACCATTATAATCAATATCTTCCATGATATTTTGAAGTAAAATGTCGAAATAATTCTAACTAATTAAATTTGGTCATTTTAATCCCAGAGTCTATAAACGTGTAAAATTAATATCTAGACACTTTTTAGTATGGATTAAAATAAATCCCAAGGACTGATTTAGCCATGAATAAAAGAGTCTATTGAGTAGATTAGCACTATTATAAACTCTGGGACTAAATGACTCTCTTGAAAGAGTCGCGGGGCAGTCTTGACATACTTCTCTTGAAGTCTCTGCAAATCAACTTACACATAGGAGAGTGAATGCACGAGGTTCTGAAGATCATCAGGACTAAAGCCAATATCATCAAGAAGAACATGGTAATGTGTTGGCCTTGAGGTACCCTTCAGAAAAAGAAGGTACTGTTTATTATCCTTTAATAACATAAGTTGTTAAGTGAAAGAAAGCAGTCCACATTCACAAATCATTACATTTGTTTTTGTGAATTAGTGAGCTCAAAAACCGGGATCAAAGTAGAATGCATTTCCTTCAAATTTATAAGGAAGTTTCCGAAGGAAAATCTTACAATTGTTCCCGCCTGAGAGCACATGTAGAAGTCATAATTCCTTGGGTGAACAATCCTTGTGTCTACAACAGTACCTGAGAAGAACGCAAAATTTTCAGAAACTATAAACTTCAAAGAATCTCTTTACAGGTATGAACAAGAGAAATGGAGGGAAAATACATGTCAATGATTTATTTGTAGTTGATAAAGTAATAGCATGAGAAATTTTCAGGGTAATTGGCTTTGAAAGTATAAATTTTAAGAAACTATTTAGTTGCAGGAAAGAAAATAAAATTAAAAATTAAAAAAAGGAAGCTTAGAGCAGCCGCATGTGACAGGTTTATTGAAATTTAATGAAGTAATAAAGTCTAGACTCACCGGGAGGAACATTTTCAGCAGAATCAGCTTTGAAAAGCTTGGTATGATGGTTCTTTTGTGCGATAATTACGGTAACCTTTGGAACTGGGCCTTCACCTAAATGTTGAAATGCCTGATAACAAGATAATATATAATGCAGGGAAAGCATCGAGCGATGGTTTACAGGTACGCAATTTTAATTCAGAACAAATTAAGTTACCACAGCACCTTGATGACTTGATCCAGCTCAATATTTAGGACATGACTGAACTTTGATTCACTTACACCATCCCTATCGTAAGGAGAGAAAGAAACTTGAGGAGAATAGCTAACAACCATACATGTATACACAAAAGATACGAAATCCATTTAAAACAAAAAATAAAATAAAATAAAACATACAAATTTCTTCACTTGGATAATGCATACGTAATGTGAGGAACTTTGGCTCTCACGGCAGAGATCACATATTTGAGGCTTGCATAAATGGATGCGTGAATGAGTTTGCAGTTAATTTGTTATATATTAAAAAAAATCTGAGATTTCCATCACAAAATAGTTGTGATGTGAAATTTCATGTGTTCCTACAACTAATTTATAACATCTAAATTGTTTCAAAATTTTCAAATACAAGGATGGTGATGCAACACCATCAACTCTTGTCTGATCATTCTACTAATTTTGCCAATAATAAGTGCAAGTTCTGGGTTGTGAATTGAGCATTTGACAGATTATTTGTGACTTGGCTCAATTAGAGCTTGTTCATGACAGTTTGATTAGCTGACACATTCGTAAGTTGTAACCACTCAATTGTCAAATGAAAAAACTTGAACAACATTTCGCTTGATTTTATTTCTAATCGTGAACAGTATCATTTAAATTTCCTAAACAAACTTGTCAAAAAATTCAACTAAGGGTGCGTTTGGGGTGACGGTGTGGTGCAGTACCATAATTTTTTATGTTTAGCAAAACTGTTTTTTGTCTGCGTTCTTGAAAAGCTGCAGTTAAAAGCTACATTTTCCCACCACATCTGACTACCTACAGTGGCTGCTAAAAAGCTGCAGTCAGACTTTTTTTTAAAAAAAAAATTTAATATCCACTACAACTTTTTGAACAACAGCTTTTTTTAACAGCTTCACAGCTATTTCTTCAAACAGTGGCAGCTCCCCCAAACAGACCCTAAACCTCCGATTGTGAATAGTAATGTTTAAAAGTTTATTTTTCTCAATAAATTCAATTTGATAAGACTCGATTATTTGTCCAAATAAAATACTCATATGAATGACTTGTTCGTTAATAAACTTAATAATCTCCATATTAATCGAACATTGTATTCATAAAAAAGTACTAGCTTGAATAAGCTCTTGCTTGATTCATTTGCAACCCTAAGGACAAACTTTTGCCATTAGTTTAGCCGCTTACCTTTTGGGTGAGCAATCAGACCAATATTTTTATAGTAAGTGGTTGTTTGGTTGGAAGGATTTGTGGTGCAATGTAATTCATTTACAAGGATTTAAGAAAATTATGTGTTTGGGTTGAAGAAGTACAAGTACAATGTATTTAAAATTTACTCCTTTCATTTTGGCTGAATTTAGAATTTGGTCGATTTGACCGAATTTGAATTACACTCTAAAATATTATCGGCAAATTGTTGCTCGTCGTCACCCCCAACCATTGCCCACAGCCCGCCACCCGCATTCCAAATAAATTATTATATTATTTTCAATCTACTTCAAACCAAACAAAAAAAATATAAAATTTTGTGTTTATTTTGTAGTGAACCAAACAACCATAAAGTATTTCAAATACATTGTAATAACAGTGCTTTGCAAATCTTTTACATTGTACTTCATTTTCAACAAACCAAACAACCCCTAAATTTCACTCTACATCCCACAGATTTCTTTGCTCTTAATAATGTCATCCAGTTCATCTCTCAAAGCATGATTTTAATTCACATTACTTACAACCTCATAGACAATTTTAGGGATAGAAATAGTGTGAAGGTTAGGAAAAAATGAATAAAAACAATGAAAAAGATTTTTAAATAAAAACAAATTAAGGGATGTTCAATTAAAGTTTGGTACTCATGTTTACTAGCTCAATGGTTTCGCATTAAAATCACATATAGGAATTCATTAAGTTAATTAATTGGACCAGCATAGATTGAGATGCCTTTTTCCTTGAGTAAACATAAAATGGCTGAGAAGGTGATTCCAATATAAAGATTGATTTGTGTGGAAGTGCCTGGCTTTGAAGTTGTTGCTAGAGGCAAAGAAGGGTAAACTAGGAAAAAAATTATTTGTGAATTCATTTCTTTTTGGAATAAATAATAATAAAGTAGAAATACACTTCATTAAAAAGGGCATCAAAAGACATACACCTTTCATGTGAAGGTATGTTAGCATTTGCACAATTTGTAATTAGAGAAGTAGCCAATAAAAATATTTAGTTGCTCTCGGATTTTTTCTATAGTTGTATGGAAAAATACAGCACTTTCAAGTATCTCAAGAAGAAGATTATCTAACGTGTTTAAGTGCGGAAGGAATTTGGCTAGGACTTTCTAACCCAAGGAGGCTGGAGGTAATCAATTCATGATGTAAATGGGCAATAAAATACCTTCTATTATTATTGTGAAACATTCTTCTCAAGATAAAAAGAGCTCTTGTGTTAATAAGTAGGTGGTTTTTTTTTTCTATTCAGCAATCCCACTTTATTGAGTGCATGCACAAAAGGAAACATGTATTGTTCTTTCATTTTTTTTTTTAAATTATGAGAGATAATGATTAAAAAATCTTTGGCTTTATAGAATCTAACTCTCAATTTTAATGCTAAAATGATATGAGAAATATTGATTAAAAAATCTTTAATTCTTTTTTTTAACTATGGGTGAGAATGATTAAAAAATCCTTGGCATTATAGAATCCAACTCTTTTAATTTTAATGCTAAAATGATTTTTATCGAATCAAAAAAGCTCATAAGTTTTTTTTTTTAATTATGAGAAAATGATTAAAAAATCTTTCGCAATATAGAATTGGACTCACTTAGTTTCAATACTACATTCAATTTAAAAAAAAAAAGATAAAAAAGATCCACTTCTAACACCCAAAAAAATAACAACAAATAAAATTAAAATTTCCTAAAAAAAAATTTTTAATGCTATATATTTAAATGTGTGTGTGAATAGGTGTGTGTATGTGTGTGTGTGTGTGTATAAAAAAAGCAACTCGTGGCTACTTACGTGTTAATTTCAAAATATGTGATTACAAAGATTTTTGAGAAAACCAGGATCCCCTTTACAAAATAAAAACAAAGCATCCTAGGGGTTCCGTTTTCCTCAGTACAACTCCACCCAAAAAGGATAAAAAGCGTATCCAAAAGGAGATAAGCCCAAAAAATACATGTATCAAACCAAAACGTATACCCAAATAAATCACGTATACCCAAAATGAACATTTATACGAAAAACAACAAGGTAAGAAAACTTGTAAGCCGAAGAGCAACTTCACGAGGGCAGGGACCCGGCGAAGCAACTTCCAAAAACCTGCATCTCATAAGGGTTGAAACATAAAGGCATTGGTTAGTGTAAATGGAAAGAAAGATCAATGTGGTCCAATTCCTCCAAAAGTCGAAACAGCAAAAACAAACAACCCGAGGCAAGACAAGCACCCCGCAAAACTACCACCAAAATCCAGCAAACCGAGCCAGTACAGTCCACCCAAAAAATAATGGTGGCAAAGAATATTGGAGCTGTGGGCCTCCAAAAATAAATGATACTGTCCTTTGAAAATATCCAGCCTCCAAACACCCATGAAAACCATCAAAGCAAACTGAAAAAATAGTGTCTCCCATACTCCATACCCCTCATAACAATCATCCCAAAACACCTCTCAAATAAAGCAAAGGAGCCTTCGGCCTCCTCGCACACCGAAATGCACCATGAGAGGTATCTGTAAATAAACAAAATGGCAGTAAAAGCCACCCACCACATGGCTCCAAATGACCTCTACCGCATAATCCAACACCTGCAACCCCATAGAGGAAGCCAAGGGCCTCCCAAAAATAAATTGAGAGCCCCCCAACCCTTGGCTCGAGAAAACTTCCATGTTTCAAAATACCAACAGCAATTCCAAAAAAGGAGCCATGGGCCTCCCTTATAAACCCGAGAAGAAATTGTAGAGGAGTCCTGGAGCTCCTTGCACCAAAT
This sequence comes from Phalaenopsis aphrodite, assembly GCA_003013225.1. NCBI lineage: Eukaryota > Viridiplantae > Streptophyta > Magnoliopsida > Asparagales > Orchidaceae > Phalaenopsis > Phalaenopsis aphrodite. The sequence goes on along the minus strand of NEWO01000148.1, from coordinate 1,254,280 downwards.
ATAGCATAACAGAGAAGTATAGATGTCCACAAACCGCAAAATCCAAGTCTCCAAAGAACACAGAAATAAGAAAAGGGTAGAGGAAATAGGAAGGGCCGAGCACAACCTCACGGCCACCCAAAGCGACTTAAAAAGAAACAACAATGCGAATATAAATAGCATCAATATTATCACCAACCAACAAAATATGTAATGGAGGGGGAATATATCCCACTCTACAAGTTTGAGTAGAACTCCCTAATTTAGCGAGTCAATTAGCGGGTTGATTGTCTTCCCGATAATTGAAACTCCAAATAAAATTCGCATTGGATGGTAACCCTTTAATCCTCTTAATATAATAAAGAATATCCCAAGGGGCATCGACACCATTATCTAAAATGTCAATTAAGGTACGATTATCACATTCAAAAATGATGTACCTCCAACTTAAATAATGAGTCAAAATAGCAGCGGTTAATATAGCCCGAGTTTCCACCTCGATAGGAGAATCCACATAAGAATGAGAAGAGAAAAAAAGAATGCAATCCCCCACATAATTCCTAACAATGCCCCCACAACTAGCTCTAGAGACATTCCAACTTCCATCAGTATTAATTTTAAACCAACCTGCAGGAAGTGGGTACCATTTTACTAAAATAGGAGGATGAAGGGACCTTCTCCCCTCCAAATTCGTATGTCCCAAAGCAAGAAAATAATTGATGCCCGAAAAGAAACTTTTTTTGGGATTTCCCAATATCCATAATTTATTAATGTAAGAGATGATATTAGAGAAAACCATAGTTATTATGAATCACCTATTCTTCATGAATAGTGTCATTCCTTGCCATCTATATGAACAAACAAATAATGTAAGAATAGATTTGTCAAAAGTGTTTTTTTTTATGTTCCGGATTGCACCTTAAAGAGGTAAGCAAGAGGATCCTCTCCGAATAATAATGTTAACAAACCACAAACCGGCCCTTTTCCAAACGAATAAATAAAAACGGCACAAAAAGAAGATATGCTCAAGAGTTTTCTCCGCCAAATTACACAAGCAAAAGCGGGAGACAATTCTCAAACCTTTCATCTTCAGGATGTCATCGCAAGGTAAAGTTAAGTGAAAAATACGTCAAGCCAAAAAAGACATTGACGGAGTTAAAGCCCAACTCCACACATCTTGACCCCAAGGGGTGTTATGAAAGCTATACCGAGAAACATAAATAAATTTGGTAATAGAGCTAGTCAAAGGTAATTTCAAAATAGGAATATCATGCATATGAGGAGCAATAGGAATGTTGGAAATGTAGGCGGCTCCCTCCATCCCCAATAAGGTAGTAAGAAGAGGAAGATTCCAATGGCCATCAACCCAAGTGTCGAACACTTTGAGATTGGAAAACGTAGTATCCCTTAACTGAAGACAGACGTGACCAACAGTCATGCCAGAAGGAGAGATTTCCAGAACCCACATCCCAAAATATGAAATTCTTCGCCCAATTCCTAACTAAAAGCAGTCTCTTCCACCTGGTAGAGTTACCGAGCCTCCAAGTGATCAAAGCAGAATGAGAGAATCAACAATATTTCCATGCATGAAATTGGCCCATAAGGACTCATTTTTCCTGAAACTAAACCATTGCTTAAAAACATTAATATCAACGATATGTTGAAAGGATTTGAAACCCAAACCCCCAGCGATAAAAAGTTTTCAAACTTCCTTCCAAAGAAGTCATCTTCTACCAGAGTGATTTCCCAACCAAAAAAACTTATTAAAGCATCTTTCAATATTCAAAATAGTACTTTTTTTTGGGTTGGAGCACTTAAAGAGTGTATAGTGGAAGGGAATGAAGGATACTCCTAAGGAGTGTAATACAGCCTCCAAAGGATAGGAAATTATTTTTCCAATCCAAGATTTTTTTCCGAATCTTTTCTACAACCTCATCAAATTGTATCTGTCTTTTTCGGCCCTTAAGAAGAAAGACCCCCAAACATTTAAGTGGAAGGGTAGAGAGGGAGAAACCCGTACAATTGACAATCCATGAAGAATTAGAACGATTAAGCGTGTTTCCCAAATATATGTTGCATTTACTAGCATTAAAAGAGAGGTTGGAAACAGATTGAAATTCAACCATTAACTTATGAATCTCCTTCACTATGGATTAGCTTGCATTAGAGAAAAGAATCATATCACTCGCATAGGCTAAGTGAGATACCATCATATTAGACTTATGAGAATATTGCAGTTTTGGATTCTGCCCGAAAAGGTTATTAAGCATTCTGGAGAGATAATAAATAATAAGAATAAAAATGGTCGGGGATAAAGGATCACCCTATTTAATCCCACGACACGCACTAAAAAAACCACGAGAGTGGCCATTAATAAGAATGTTGTACTTGTTGCAATGAAGCCAAGAAGTTATGAGCTTACAAAACTCCTGAGAAAAACCACGGGCTTTAAGAATATTCAAAATAAACTCCCAGTTAATAGTATCATAAGCCTTGTGAATGTCCAGTTTAGTAATCATATTGCCACCTCTACATTTTTTATCAATATCAAGAATAAGCTCCTGAGCAAGCATAATATTATCAGTAATCCCTCTCCCCTGAATAAAAGCAGATTGATTCAAAGAGATTAAATTGTGGAGGTGGGGTTGTAGGCGTTTGACCAAAATTTTGCTAATCACCTTGGAAATCTCAGGAGTTAAAGAGATTGGTCTGAAATGATCCCACGAGCTTTTTTGGGTATTCTTAGGGATGAGAACTATAGTAGCAGCAGAGAAATAATTCCCAAGGGTTTCCCCTCTAAAGAAACTCTGGACAGCCGAAACCACATGATCCTTAACAATAGTTCAGCATTTAATATAGAAATCAAAAGTGAGACCATCAAGTCCCGGAGCTTTATTACAGTTAATGTCATGCAGGGTTAAGTAAACTTCCTCAGCCGTAGGAATGCCACAAAGATCAATATCCCCCATATGATTACGAACATCATCAAATAAAGAGGCATCAACAAAGCCTAAAGTCTCATGATACTCAAATAATTTAGAAAAGTACAGAACAACATTCTCTCCAATGTCTTCATCCCCAGTAATCCAATTTCCGTTGTTGTTTTTAATTCTCACAATGAGGTTATTAACTCTTCTCTGATTAATACAAGCGTGGAAATACTTGGTGTTTCTATCACCCTAAGAAAAATGAGTGTCCCTCGCTTTTTGTTGTAGCAACTCCTCCCAAAGAGAGGCTTCAAGCAACTCTTTATTAGCATCTTGTAACTCTTGTATGATGTCATCAGTGTTCTCATCAAGACCCTGAAGCATATTCGCCCTTTGTTCGGCTTTTCCGACTCTAGCATGAGCATCACCAAATACATCCCAATTCCAGCCCTTAAAGCAGCAGCCACCTTTTTATGTAATTTTCAAAGAATGCACCAGGCATTTCTCACCTCCTCGCAATGCCAGTTAGCTGCAATTAATCTCAAAAAGTCATCATGTCTCGTCCAAACATTTAAGAACCGAAAATGATAAATAGAAGATTTTTTGAAATAGTCAAAAGATAAGAGAAGAGGAATGTGGTACAAGCCAGTTCTAGAAAGGTGTTGAACTTGAGAGAAATCATACGAGGAAACCCAATGTTGATTAGCAAGGCATCTATCAAGTTTTTCAAAAAATTTACCCCTTTTCCAAGTGAACTTAGAACCTATAAAGCCCAAATCAGAGATACTTGCTAAGGCCAAAGCTTCATTTAAACGGTTGATTAAAGTAGTGTCAATTCTCCTGCCACCTAATTTCTCAGATTCGTGCATCACCATATTAAAATCTCCACCAACCATCCAATTGTGATTGATGGAAGTGCCCACCACAGAAAGCTTGTGCCAAAGATCAAGTC
>NEWO01000148.1:1234054-1248147 GCA_003013225.1 Phalaenopsis aphrodite | reverse complement strand
AGTTTAGTCCTGCCTCTTCCTCTAGTTTTAGAAGCGGAACCAGATAACAAACTTTGAAGAGTCGTGCAGTTGTCAGGAGTCACCAAAGTATCATCCATTAAGTTTCCAAGTTGGAATGTGCCCCCAGCCTTCTTCATCCGCTGAGAAGTGTAAACTTGTCATTCTTCATCTGAAGACTGGCTCATGTGATTCTCAATCTGATCTGATATTAGAACTGCAGTAAAATAAAAGGCAGTCGTTGCCACCGCGATAGGTTCCAGTGTATGTGAAGTGGGAATTGTTATCTCTGCAACTAATGCTTCCTAAATAGAAGCTGCGGGACTATCCTGATTTTTAGTTCGAACATTATCCGTTGTAGTATGGTCAGGAGAAGAGATCCCAGGGGCAGACACCAACTTCTGTCTTGTGGTGATTCCCTCCTCAGGGTTGCTGTTATCAGATTTGTTGGGAGAGCGTTCAGGCACATGAGGTGCACTAATAGTGTGTTCATGCTTTTGACTATTGGTTCTCAACTATGGGTGCAATCTGAAACATTTCTCTTGCGGGAGTTCAAACATGTTAAAGTGCTTGGAGTAGTATGGTTTTTTATCCATAATGATTTTTTGCCAATAACCATTGTGAGCATATCCAAACCACTTCTTCAATATCTAGTATTGTAATATCTCGTTCAATCAAAATCCTTGCAAGGCCTTGAGAAATGAATTGTAGGTAAGTCTACCTGCAAAGGTTTTCTAAGAATAGTTCCAATTGCATATAAGATATGTAGGTCAAAGAAATAAAGCTTGAGTTCAGGTAATGAGAACCAGATAGGTGCAATTGGGGTTTATTGACTGAGAACAAAATTTGGGGTCCATTTGAGCAATTTCATATGTTTGCCCTCAATTGTGATGAATTTTTTTGAGAAAATTCTCGTGTAATCATCTTTTGTGCTCAACTGTATTATAATATGTCTTCCGTTGAAATAACCCACCTGTCAATCCCCAACCAGTTTGAAATCTTCAAAAACCTTCCTGATGATCTCCATATTTGGGCAACTTAATTAGAACTTTCCAACTAGTGTAAATTTGTATTTTTCTGCATTAGTTGAAATTTCAGCATCAGAGAAGAAAATTGCGGGTTTGCCCGTCTTTTTCTCAACTTTTTTGATGAGATTGCAATCGTCATTTCTTGCAACAGAATCATGATAAATCTGTGGGAATGTCGCACTATCTGCGAGGTGAAAAGTGAACTGCGTTTGTGAACCACTATAGCATAAGAGGGTTTGGCGGGGTTATCACCGGCAAGAGCGACAGCATAGGAAATCTCTGAGGCCATTACTGCAGCCAGTGCCAACCCGTAACACAGTGAGATGCTGCATGAATAGGGGTGTCAAAGCGGCTCTGTCGCAGATGCAAGAGGCAAAGTCGAGCAGACGACGGGAGTCGAGCGGCTATGTCGCAGACGAGACGCAAGCAGAAGTAGGACGCAGGTGTCGAGCGGCTTGGTCACAGACGAGACACAGGCAACGAAGAAGACCGTAGCATTGCCGCCAGATGAGATGGGAACGCAACGCGAGATGAAGCGAGACTAGACGCGATTACGCGACGCGAGTAAATCCTGAAGCCAAAAGTAACGCAAGACGCTAGGGTTCACCATGGGGCAGAACCCTAGCAGAGCGGAACGACGACATGTTTTATATCATTAATATATATATATAATCCCAAAGGCTATTATATTAAATCAAAAGTAGGGTACATATAGATTTTGTGGGAGGTCCCTAACATGGCACCCTGCCCACACAAAAACCACCATATCAAATGGTTCCAAAAAAGAAAAAATACAACAAAATACATAAGAGATCTAAATAAAAAAAACGAAAAGGTGTCATAATAGGAGTATCAGGTAGCTCGAGAGCAACCCAATTTTGTCTTGCCTCGTCTCTAGTTTTAAGAATGGAGTCAGCTAATAAATTGGTCAGGTGAGTGTCATTGTCAGTAGCAACCAATGTATCATCCAATAGAATCCCTAGCTCGACTCGTCCTCCGTTCTTCTTCCTCCTCGTGTAACATGTCATTTCTCATTTTAAGATTGGCTCACCTGATCAGCGGAATGGTCTGAAGTGTGTAGGATATGTGTGGGTTGTTTAACATTAGAAGCAACTATTTGTTGTACCAGCTGATCTTTTATCGGATCGAATGAGCACTCTCGTGTGTCTTGGCAAGTAAGTGAGTCTTCTTCAATAACAGTAAGTGATATCAGCATATTTGGATCTGTATCTGTAGTATGGTGCACTTCATTTGGAACTACGATATTGGAAAGAAGATATGATTGCACCTTCTGAGCAAGGATGGTAGGTGGCTAATCTTTAGCGATATTCGACATTAGATGAGGATGCAAGCTATAGCAAATAGTAGAATTGAGATTGTTGAATAAGTATATGTCGACCATCAAGTAGGCCAATGTTCAATCTGCCCAATAGTTCATAGCATCAAACTTTCTGAATGATCTCCAATTTTGGATGACCATAAATGAATTTTCCCAGTAGAGCAAAACACCAAGACGATGCGAGAATACTAGTTTCAAACTCTGTGAGAATAAGAGCAGGCTTCCCATTTTTTTTCCAAACTTTTTAATAAAAGTGTGATCACCACCACCTTCAAGAGCCTCGTGGAAAGATTGTGGTACATTGCAAGACTTACCAATACTAAAACGAGACTTTGAAACTAAAACTGAAATAGGGACATGAGCAAGAATAAGAAAGTCGTCGGCAAGGGAATTTGCATAAAAACAGAGCATCGAGGTCATCTCCCTTACAAGATGGTCACGGTCAGAAAAGAACTGTGTGGTGAGCCACAAGGAAACGAGCAGACTTCGAGGGCTGTCTATCGGGCTCGCTTCGTCTGGAGCGGGAGAGGAGACAACCGCGAGAAGAAAGGTCATCAGGAACGGGAGACGATTGCGGGAAATTGCGTCGTCATCAAAGGAATCAAACGACGACAGCAGGAGCGATCCTCGTCGACGGCGGAGACGACAGGGAGCGATCGACTTCAACAGGAGATACTAGAGCTGTAGCTACGTGAACGTCGTCGTGGGAGATGCCGAAGAGAAGGGAAGAAGCTGAGAGAATCACCGCCAGGAATCACTATGGGGCGAAACCCTAACATAGTGTCGCTGGAGATTATATATATATATATAGATACATAAAGCCCAAGGCAAATTTATTGAAGAGAAAAGTATATATATATATATATATATATATATATAAAGCCCAAGGCAAATTTATTGAAGAGAAAAGGGTACAGATAGGTTTTATGAGTGGACCCAAATAGACACCTAACCCATACGGTACAACACACACAAAAAGAAAAGAAAAGAAACTTAAAACCGAAAAGTAGATGGTACATATAAGATCAACCAGGTCGACCCACTTCAATTTTATCTCTACCTCTAGTTCTCGGAAAAGAACCAACTAACAGATTGGTGAGGTGTGTATCGTTGCCTGAAGTAACTAGAATATCATCTATTAGATTCCTTAGCTCAAGTAGATCTTCATATTTCTTCTTCCTCCTAGAAGTGTAGATCTGTCATTCCTCATTCGAAGATTGTTGCTCATTCAGATGAGGTGGTAGTGTTGTAGTAGAAATATTGCCAACAGTTGTGCCCACAAGTGTATGTGAGGTAAGAGTTATCGCCTCTACCCCTGATACTTCCTGAAGATGGAGAGCTGCAAGGTTCTCCTCATTATCAGTCTATGTAGGTAGGGGTCCTTCGTTATTATTTTCAATAGGGTTTGAAAGTGTAGGTTGCTCAGCAGGGCCATCCAACTTCTCATCGATCGCAGAAACAGTATATTTAGGGGGAGAGTCTACAGGGTCAATAGAATCAGACATCAAATCCTATCATGTTGTGGTTTTCTCTCCAGGTGGAACATATATATCCTTAGATCCATCCTTATTCACATGATCTTTAGATTTCATATTATGATGAAGCTTGTGACATTTATCAAGGTTATGCCCCAACATCTTATAATGAGAATAACAAAGAGGTCTATGCTCCATGACGATTTGTTGTCAATATCCATTATGGTTTTACCCAACCAGACTTCAGTAACATCAGACAAAGTAATATCTCTTTCCGTAAGTATTCAAGCCACAGAAGGTTGGTAAGGTTGAAAGTGGGTAGATCTAGCTTCATAGAATCTCCAAGTATGACACCAATAAAGTAAAGAACCTGATGATGAAAAAAGTGCAGCTTGAGACCAGGTACGCTAAAGCATTCTGGTACAGTAAGAGGTTCATGATTGGAGTCAAAATCAGGAGACCACTGGAGTAGCTTCATTGGTTAAGTATTGAATTGTGTTCTTATGTTAAGAAATTGATTTAAATTAAGAAATTTTAATTTTTTTAATTAACTTGTTTAAAAAATTACAAAATGTTAAGATGGTAAAAAATTAAAGAAAAAAATCCATCCAAAAGAGAATCTATTAATTATTGTGAGATACATAATTTTTAATATAAGAATAAAAAATAATCTTAAGACTATTGTTTGTTCATTTCTACATTTACATTGAACTTTTTTAGGTATATTTATAGATGTTCTTCATATTACGCATGCTTATAATATTTCATGATATAAATAAATAAGATGCATTACACATATTCATCTATTGAACATAATTGTCAGTTTTCAATTATATAAGTTTTATTATTATCATGCAAATTCAAGTAATAATATATTACATTATATGTTAACACATTGATACATATTACCGTTTACATGTTCATAAAAATGCTATGAATATTATTATTACAATGCTAAAAGAGAGTTTATGAAAGGTTATATAACAACAACAACAAGCCATTATCCCACTTATGGTCATAATACATTGAAAAAATATTAATAAGAGAACAATAAATAAATAAATAAATAAGATCATATAATGTGACATAAAATGTCAAATTATAATAACTTGAGTAGGGAAAGAGAAAATTTACTTTAAGATGAGCCTCATTAAAGGGTAAAAAAAGGAGCCCAACTATTGATAATTGCTATGTTGGACAATGGGCTAATGGAGTAGATGACAATCATATGATATCTAAATATCCCAAAACTAAAATAAACATCATATAATATTTTCAAAACTAGGACAAGTACAAAGTAAAATAGAAGATTGAAATAATATAAATTATTTGAAACCAACATCTAACCAGTATAGTGCATCAAATAATTGGACACTAAATAGTTGTATTTCATTTTCCTGCAAGCATTAATGATTAATAACACTTATGATTGTATAATTTACTTATTTAATTATTAAAGAACTATCTGATTTAAGATTTATTGAAAAAAAAATAAATAAATAAATAAATAATAATTAAGTAAAACATTTAATGCATTTAGCTATGTTAACAATTATTAGTGTTCATATTAGTTCAAAATATTAACATATTTCTTTTCTCATACTTTGAACCCTATATTAGAATTTTTTATCTCACACAGTTTTGTAGCTCCATGGATTATATTACAACTGTTGTTTCAATTAAGAAAAAAAGCCAAGTTGAGCGATAATAAGATGACCCAATTTTGTCCATCATCTTAGAGTTTTGATTAACAATTTTAGATTTATCATAACAGGAAAATGTAAATGATATAAGTTAAAGCCTTATGATATGTGTTAATTATCTACAAGGTTTATTTGAAGTTCTATAATTTTGATGAATTTACTTAGTGCACCTCCTTATAAATGCCTGAGTTAGATTTAATAGATTATAAAAATAGTAGTGTATATTTTATGACTATCCAAACAGACTACTTTCTTCCAACCCAATCCTAATTAATAATAATTAAGCGTGTCGGTTGGAAATTTCATACTGGATTGTTTGTCTCAACTATGACACATGTTTAGCCTAGAGGTCAAATGGGGCATGATAGCTTCAATTATTGTCGTTGCCCTTTACTCCATTTGAGTTAGCTGCCAAAAGTAACAAAGCCTTAATGATCCATAAGAATTGGTTTACCCATATTTTCTAATCATTTGATTACTTGGCATCTAGTTTTGCCATGCCTCCATGCCCACCAAAACAAAAATGATGTTGGATCCAATTTTATCTATTAGCATTATAAAAACCCTACTACCAATACCAAAATGGCTTAAACAAGATAAATTGCTAGGAAGTATAAGACAGATCACAACTAACCAAATGTGTCAAGCAACCCTTTCAACCGTTACTCATATATTGAGACAATGCAGCAATAAAGGCTACATTTAAACAAGAAAGGTGAAAAAAAAAAAAAAGGAAGGCATAGCATATGCTTTTGTAAAATGAATGAACAGGCCTAGCTTGTAGCAATTTGATTAAATACAGAACTCATGTTCATTTCTAAGGGAAGAATTCATGTAAATTCATCACCAACTTCACTCATAGTTGATGAGTTCTGAGAAAAAGCCTTGAAGCTTGCGGTGAGTAGGTGAGTAGTTTTTGGTGGCTTTCTTGATTTTATCTAGTAAATAGCATTCTTATTGGCTAAATATACTTGAAAAATAGTTGTGAATAAATTTAACTCAATGGCTAGTTCATATATTCTTTGGTCACTTATATAATTGATCATTTTTATATGACATACCAACCTTGAACCTGATCCACTGACCAACAAGGCTCAATAAACCTAAATTAGAAAATTTTGGTTGTACAAAGTCTCTTCATCATATCTCGTGTTACCAGAGCGTACCACAATTAGACTCAATGTGTATTGCCATCTAGACCTGGGATATGATAGAAACTACCCACTAAAAATAGACATCCTGCATTGTTGTTTACTGCTGTTACCACCGCATCCCTTCTATATCTTCCGCTGAATCAATAGACTTCTTAGACAAAATAAAACAAATATTCTATAAACAATACGATACATAACACCAAGCATGAATATCCACTAAAAGATTTGAAGCATTGAAATAATAGAGCTAACATAAATCCATGCAGCGGAAAACAATTCCAAGTTACAAGCAGATCTTAAACGGGAGAATTACAAAACAGTCTCTCACTTAAAGTGGAAAAAGACAACTTAAGAAGAATTATTGCTAAAAGTATAAGTACCTAAAAATGATTATCTGAGCCGGCTTCCTGCCACCGCTTGAATCATAAAATTGAAGTAAAAGGTCCCTGATTTAAAAACAATTGCAACAAATAAATAAATAAATAAAACTAGATATTTCTTGGACATCGTATGATGTAAAAAGAGATCCAACAATGATTTCAACACTGAGTAACATTGTGGTAAATTGGGTTGTGAGAGAAAACAATGCATAAAAAGCATGCTAATCATAAGAGAAAGCAAAGTTACTAAAGAAGCAGAAATAAGATACCAAAAATACCTTAGAAAAAGGAAAAGAAAATCTAAAAACTTATTTTAACTTAATTTACTAGGAATAAAAATGACAGGATTTAGATAAGAATAAAACATTAAGGAATGATGGCAATACTATTTGAAGACATTACTAAATTATAACTTGAATATTTTTTTTAGAATGAACAATATGATGAACATCATAAATATAGACTATCCAAAAGAAGGGAACTTAAAACAAATTTTGATGAAGATAATGAATACAAATCCTTGGCTCATGAGTAATAGAAGGTGAGAGGAAAAGTTATCCCCTCGATCATTTATGGTTAGGGTTGTCAAAAAAGATCATTTTCCAGGAACACCTAGCGTTTCTTGTTAAGTAGCTTGTGTTTGAATAGTTTTTTGAGTAAGCGAGTCGAACACAAATAATTTTTTTAAATCTCGACTTATAAATGAGTTAAACACGAGCAACTCTTTGTTCAATTGAATTTGGTTCGTCTTAGCTCAAAATATTATTTATATAATAATATATTATATATATTTATATGTAAGTTTATCACCACCACTCATGTGGTTATGTGATTTTGTGCATTTTATTGCATAAGAATAGCGCAAGTTAGAATTCAACACCGTACATTTACTTTTCTAATTAATTTAAACTAGTCAATTTCGAGCAGAACCCAAACAAGAATATGAAAATCAAGTCAAACACAAACACACTGTTCACAATAAATTTCAAACGAACCAATTTTGACCAAATTAACTTTGAATGAGCTGAACATGAGCTAATTGTGAGCTGGCTCAAGCTCGGCTCATTTACAGCCCTATTTGTTGGGAGCCCTTAAATTCCAAATCAATAAAATGTCTAATATAGCTTTTGAACACTTAAAACGGAAGCTAAAATAATCATATCATTAAAAGTAACAAAACTTGAAGTCAAAGTCAACGAATGATGTTAAACAAATGGTATTTTAGAAAATAAATTCTTCAAATATTTATAAAATATAACAATTTTTTTAAAAAATCATAAGATCACAGCAGATGAATGGCTCAAGTTCTGGTAGGAGAATAATCCCTATTAATATGGTAATCTCTCTCTCCCTCAAGTTTATAACCTAGTTTATAAATATTTTTTTATGTGTGCATGCATATTACAGACATTTTTAACATGTTTGAATCACCTGTAACTATGAGCATCAATATTTATGTATTCAATTATTTTTTTAGCAATGCATTTATTTATTAACTTATACCCAATTTTTTTTTTCAAATTTATTAAGATAATATAAGTGCATATATGAATTAACTATGCAAGTTGTCTAGTTGTTAGTTATTTGTATACATGTAGGTATAGTTGCATACAAATTATTTAGATAATTGTACATGCATGCATGCATGAATATAAAAGGCGATTCCAAAACTTTTAAGTCATGATATTATAAGATAATAAATCAATGCATGAAAAATAAAAAAAATATTGCATATCATTATAACAAAACAACAACAACAAGCCTTTATCCCACTAAGTGGGGTCGGCGACATGAATCCTTTTTCTCCATTATGTCCTATTGAGTGTCATATTTTCATTTAATTTTAATAGATTAAAGATCATTTTTTTATACAATATGCCCAAGTATTTTTAGGTCTAGCTCTATCTTTCTTAACATCAGTCAAAGTTAAAACATCTACTCTCTAACTAGATTATCAGATGGTCGACATTTAATGTGACCAAATCATCTAAGGCGACTCTCTCTAATCTTGACCGCTAATGGAGTTACATCAACCCTATCACGGATATATTCGTTTTGCATTGTCTCTAAGTGTCAAGTCACTCATCCACCTAAGCATTCTCATCTGAATTCTGAGCAACATTTCACTTTATTTTATGCTTCTCTTTTAAAGGCCAACATTATGCGCCCTAAAGCATTGCAAATCTCACCACCATCTTATAAAATTTTCCATTTAGTTTAAGAGTACTTTCCAATCACACAATAAACCCAAAGCATTCCTCCACTTCAACCAACCAATTTGAATTCTACTAATAACATCGCCAAATATATCACCATCACTCTGAACAATAGACCCGAGATATCTAAAACCTTTACACCATTTAATAATTTGATCACACATAGTACAACTATGCTACTAATACTATATCTAAAATTACATTCCATGTATTCAATTTTAGTTCCTCAAACGAAGGCTTTTATACTCCAATTTAGACCTCCATAATTCAAGTTTTTTTTCCAAACTCCTCTACTTTTATCCACAAGAAGGATACCTTCAGTGAAAAGCATACAACAAGGAACATCCTCTTGTAAATGTCCAGTAAGAGCATCCATTACTAAAGCAAAAAGATATGGCTTCAAGTCGATCTCTGATGCAATCCAACTGAAATAGAAAAATACTACGTCAATCCTCTTTCTACTCGAATACAAGTAACAACTCTAGTATACATATCTTTAATGACTTCAAAAAAAGTCATATCAACACCTTTCTTCTCTAGAAGTCTCCCAAGTACTTCTCTTGGAACCATATCGTAAGCTTTTTCTAAATCAATAAAAATTATATGTAGATCCTCCTTAATTTCTCCGTACTTCTCCATCAAACCTCACAATAAATGTATAGCTTCCATAGTAAACCTGCCCGACTCAAATCCAATTTGATTACGAGAAATCTTTGTATCGCGTCTTAACATATGTTTAATTACCCTCTCCTATAATTTTAAAGTATGATACATCAACTTAATTCCTCTATAATTTGAATGTTATACAAAATATTATTCTTTCCCCCATACATGTCACATATCTCTTTAATTCATTATGTTTGGAAATGATTACATAATCATTTTTATATAGTTAAAGTTAGAATGAATTAACCTTGAACCACATAATATAGTTCCATTTTTTTATTTATAGCTAAATTTACATTTGCACATTTTTTATTTATTATTTAAATGTTTTATTATCTATATGGTGATATGCACAAACCCAATTCACTTCCTCTGGGCTCCAAATATTTCAATCTCTTTCAAACAAAAGGTTTTGGACCAAATTTTCAAAATGTATATTAGATATCAAATGAAACACTACCTAGAAAATTTACGCTCATTTTACGAAGACTTTATAATAAGGTTCAAGATTACTCATAGGCACAAGCCTTTATAGTGAATTACACCAATCACTTAAGAGATAGAACATTCAATAAACGCTAGTATATAGATTTTATATATTTGGATTGTATTAGCAATGATTTAGCTTAAGAAATAAGGCAAAGTATACAAATGACAGCTTAGACTAGGTGGTGGGGGCAATAATAATTATGTTGTCCCAAATTATCATGAACCTCGTTCTACTAAATCAGTTACCCAACTTGACTGAAGGGTCCTTGTAAATAAAATGAGTTATGTTGCCAAAGAGGATTTCGTATTAGCAATGTTTTAGTTTTATTAAATAAGGATAGAAAAATAGATGATAACATAGAGTAAGTGGTGGGGGGTAGTAGTTAGATTCTCCCAAGCTTTCATTGACACTGATCACCTTAATCAGTAGGTTAGATATCCAACCTAAACGAAGGATCATTTTCAATAACAATAAGTTGCATCTTCTTAAGAAATCTTGTTAAATCTGGAACGATATTTCTCTAAGTGAATAAATTTTAAGTCAACTTAATAGAAGAGTTCATACCATATTAGGTGCACCTTATATAGTTCACAACTTATTGGTTGCATCATTATGGAGCTTCCAAGCTTTAGTCGCAAGTGTGATTTAATAATCTTGTTTGTGTCAAATTTCCTGATAAGAAGCTTTAGTTGTAACCACAGTAAAGTAATACCATTTTGTAGCAAAACATCTCAGAGGACACATGTCACATGCTCATTATCATGAGATTTCTGGGAATTAACATATAAATATATTTGATATGACATTAACTTTTTATGAGTTTAGACTACCTTAAAATTTTCAGCATCACTAAACTAACATTGAGGATGGATGAATAAGTATTTTAAACTTAAAACAATTGATTTCACTTATATTTTGTAAATTTTTTTTATGATTTTTATGAAGATATGAGCCAAAGACCTCTAAAAAAGAGGGCTCTTTGATTGAGATTTACATTCAACACAACCACAATCAAGTGGGATGCTCGATGTGTTTATATAATCAACCTAAGAACTTTATTTATTTTAAAAAATAGTTTATAATGCACAATGACAATGCCCATCAGAAAAGGGAATCAGTTGTGATATAGTTCGAACAATAATAAAAAACTCATTGAACCATGTTCAAACTTTTGTTAGAGCCTATCAAATCTTGTTTAAATATTGCATAAATTTATTTTTGAATGATGTTTGAACTTTGATCATTATTTGATCCATGTTCAAACCACACTCAAACCATGTTGATCCATGTTTGAATTATACTTGAACTTTCTGAAACTCATACTCAAACCATGTTCCATCCATACTGTGACCATGTTCAAACAGTGTTAGAACAAGGTTTAAAGACAATTGAACAAAATATGAATAAGCCTTAAATAAAGTATAAATATTATATGAATAAGGTTCAAATATGATTTATACATAGGCATAAACATCACTATTATATATTCATGGCATGCCAGATAGAAGCCCTTCAAAATCGATATGAGATGTAATAGAGGCAAGTGTGATTCAACAGACTGAATATACATCCAACACTGACTCTGATATCATATTCAAAAATATGGAGTTGAAAATTAAACCAATTATATGAACTCACCCAGAACAGCACACAAAAGATTATTGTAAGCAAATCAAATTATTCAAACTAAATGAAAGCAAACTAAAATATTTCAATTGAATATATTAACAGAGCATCTAAAAATACACACAAAATTCTTAATAAGATCATAACTTACCTCAAAATTTCTTTATTAAATAAGAGATATAGTAAAATAAGAACACAAAATTTTATTAATTCTACTCAGTCTCAACCTTGTCTTTCTATTTTCTTATAAAAATGATTATAACTATTTAATAAGTTACGAGGCTCAACAAGATAAATAAATATAATGAAGAACTCAAATAACTTGAGAATTAAAATAACTAACATATATTAGGCTAATTTCTTATGCGTAGAAAATAGTCATCTGAAAAATCATTGGTCAAATAATAAATAAAATATTTTCCTGAAAGAATACTTTAATAGAATGTTTAGGGTTTAGGGTAACCCTAATAGAATGTTAACGTCTACAAATTTAAATTCTATTTTGACATATGCACAATTGATATCAAGCTAGTTTAATTTTTCATATATTTTTATCAATCTATTTATTTCAATTATTACATAGCATAAAAAGAACATTTTCTCTCAACATTATAACATATCATGTATGTCAAACTAAGTTCAACGGTTATTATATAAGGCTTACCTTTACTTCCTTAAATGTATAAGTGTCAAACATTTTAGCCTAAAAAATTAAAGGGCTGACATTTGTTGCCATACCTACACAAGGTTCATATTCATATAGGGGCTCGTCATTATCAACCTACCAAGTGATAATATTTATTTATGGCTCACATTTAATACTCAACTTGTACAGATATCCTAAACATATTATTCCCAACTTATTCCCCCCATTATGATATTTCTTAAACTCAATATATTTTTAATATTAAACATTTAAATAATCATGTGATTCAATTTTAAATATGTTGAAATACACTACATATACTTGTACAATTATAGATATCAGCTTTGTTAAAATAAGCCTCCAACTAATAAAATATTTGCGTAAAAAATGCATTTAATTACAAATCTGATATAATAAAATTATTTTTTTGTCACCCACACATGTAATATGTAGCAGATATATTTTCCTAAATATGAAGAATTTCTATTGTGTCACTACTATCAAGCTGATTTACACATAAATAAGCATGGTAGGTATTTATTTATTTATTTATTTTTGTGTTAGAATTTGTAAATCTTACCCACTTGGCGATTTAACCTTTTGTATTAGATCCCTCAACTTCTGCTTTTTTTTTTTTTTTGGTTAACAAGCTTAATATTACTTCCCCTCATAAAAACATAAAACTTACCGCCTAGTATATAAATTAATCAATAAGGGAAAAATTAAATATTTAAAATTTAAATTAAAATCTAAATTTCTCATCTTACCCACTTTTCTTCATTCCTTTCCTCCTCTCCCTCACTTCTTCTTCTCCTCATCTATTCTCTTCCCCAACTTCCACTATCTTTTGTTGCTCCGCGTTGCTCCAGCCACTGATTTCGCCTACTGATTAATTATAGGAGCTTGTTTCTTAGGGAACTAAAAACCCAGATAAAATAAACTCTATCTAATCCTTATATTAGGTAGGGAAACTTGTCGGACATACATAAAAGGTTTCGCAGGTCAAACAGATGTCACAAGATTCTTTGGTTTGGGTGGTTGAGGCTACTACAAGGGATGTGTCTATCCTTCGGGATAGTGTATTACTTGTGGTATCGCGCTCAATCATCCAAACTATCAAATAAGTGAGACATGTTTGGTTTCAGCTATTTTAAAATCAAAATATTACTTTTTATTAAATCAAAATTACATTGATATTTATATATACTTAAATTCAAATTCAAATCCATTTTTCGAAAATCCCGGCCGACAAATTCTGTTGACTCCGCTGGGGATTAGCAAGTGTATTCTCAAATTGTGATTGTGAGTTTGAGCTTTCAAATTTGCATTTCGATTTGATTTTGTGTTGTGGAAATTTGAATGAATCGGAATCC
>NEWO01000148.1:1215866-1233470 GCA_003013225.1 Phalaenopsis aphrodite | reverse complement strand
CTTAACATCCATTGAAGGGGGTCTTATTCCACTCCGCAAAAGTTTGAATTTGAAGGTCACATTAGGAAGGAAAACCTTAACATCCATTAAAGGGGGCTTTACATCCAACCTAAAAGGCAAAGAGTAGGAAACCTTAACATCTATTGAAGGGGGTCTTATTCCACTCCGCAAAAGTTTGAATTTTGAAGGCCGCATTAAGAAGGAAAACATTAACATCCATTAAAGGGGGTTTTGCATCCAATCTAAGGGGCAAATAGGAGTAGGAAGTCTCAACATCCAATGCAGGGGGTCTTATTCCACTCCACAAAACTTTGAATTTGAAGGAATCGAAAGCCTTAACATCCATCTACGGGGGCTCACACCGATCCTCGGAGATTGAAATTTGAAATTTTGTGAAAAATTTGTGGGAAGTTTGTGAAATTCTTATGGAACTTGTGAAATTTAGAAGAGTTGTGAAAAATGCATGTAGGAATTTATGCAGTGCAGAATTTTGTTCAAATGTTTGTGCAGAGATTTGCAGTGTTGACATTGAATTTTGTGAAAGTTTATGTGAAATTTGTGAAAATTTATGCAGTGTGGAGAATGTCTGTAAAAGTTTGTGAAGTGTGGAGAAACTATACCAACTTAGACAACTGTCGGGGACATTACATCAGAACTAGATCTAGTCGAGAAATGACAACCGTCAAGGAAATTACGCCAAATCCTAGAAAAATGTCGATTACATTGGGAAAGAATGTCGAAGTCTTAAATCAATCCCAAGAGGCGATCAAAGAAAATGTCTATGCGGTAAGAAATGTGGTTCCGTAGAACCAGCCAAGCCTCATTCACACGAGCAATAGGACCCAGAGTTCTTGTGGGAGGAAACTTCGAGCCAAGAGAAATGATGCTGGTGATAGGTCGAGAAGGCTCAAGCTGACCAGGTCGAAATTTGAAGTGATGTTCATAATTTTGATTTTAATTCTTTTACTTTTTTGGTTCGTTGTTCTGTTTCATTTCATTTTGATGTTGAGATTTATTTGACTTTGAATTTTATTTTATTGCATTTGTTTTAAGATTTGAATCCAGTCTTAGATAAGTGCAGCATTTGGATTTTTAAGAGCAAAGTATTGTCTTTGAAACATCGAGATACATAGTACTTCTCGAGGTATTATCCACCGACTGGAGACATGTGTAAAAATAACTCATTCTTTAAGATATTATCAAAATTATATTCTTTCAAGTACACATAAAGATGTGTTACTTCTAAGGACATCATAAACCTTGTACCATCGTTGTAGTAGATGTCACCGATTTTGTGTAAAGATCGTCCATGTTGTTCTGCGGAATCATTTCGATATTCTTGAATTGATGTCAGGGTTAAGTCTTCTGGGCAGTGAAAGATATGACTTCAGGATAGAACTCTCACTAATTGCTAATAACATAGTCTTTTCTTTAATTCTTTCTTTCTGAGTCTAAGCAGATTTCAAAAATTTTGTTCTTTTGTTTAAACCTTTTTTATTTACCGAATATATTTCTGAGTCAATGAATAGTCAACCAAAAGACACAAGATCACTTAATTATTTCCTGAGTATAATATCAGGAGAATTTCTTTAAGAGAGCTTTCAAGTTTTATTAATTAAGGCAGAACTAAAACACCAATTTTTTATTTTATGTTCACCTCAAGCTTCTTATGGAGCCTCTTTTTTTTTCTCATTCATTTTTTTTTACTCATTTTTTTATTGAGAATTACTATATCTGATGCAACATATTTTAAAGATTTTGAATGTCTGAACTCCCTTGATTAATAATTTTCAAATATTTCTTAAGACAAATCCTGGATATTATAACCCATTCGAAAGATAGGACCCAGTCACTTGGCAGAAGATTAAAAGGCTCGTGATATCCTTAGTCGACACTCGTATTATAATCACAATATTTTATTCTAGAATTTACTTAGGATTTAGTCCAAAATCTTTAAAGTGAGGGACCCAGTTATTAGGGGCACTAATTTCATCTTCCCCAGAAATCATAGTTTCATTCATAATACTGGAATTTTTATCTTGGATTACTCCTTTCTCGATTCTTCTGTTGAAGAACTTTAAATGTTTTGTTAACCGCACTTTCCAAACATTGAACAGTTCTGAAAAACAACAAGTTCTTTCTTTATTTTATTACGGTGGGAAGATAAGGACAGACAAACATTGATATCACTAACATCCTTTTCAATAACAAAAGTAATACAATAATAATCAAAAGATATTTCATCCTTTATTAGCTGCTTCGGAGTCGATCAGAACATTGGAATCGGTCGAAATCATACGTGATCTCGGAGAATTTTTGAAAAGAACCTTTTTCAGGTTCTTTTCAAAAATTCTCCGAGATCACAATGCTCTCATTATTGAAGTTTTTTTCAAGCCAATCTTTAAAAGTGACAATCTTTTATGGTGTGTTTGATCAGCCTGTGATATGGGCAGTACCTCGGATGATCTTTTCATCAACTTCACCTGGTTTCTTCGGTTCAAGGAGCTTGAACTCAGGTTTCTTTATCAAATTTTGAAACATTTGTTCGACTGTCTCATCCTTGAAAGAATACATTTTTATGTTCGTGGGTTTCCCTCCATCTGTTTAATAAGACCTCTGCTGAAACGATTGTTGAAAATTCTTTCGAGGATGTTGGTAGATCTGTCGAGACTGTTTGACGTGTATCTGCAACGGTCGCTTGCCCCTATTAACCACTGCTATTGTCCTAGATTTCTTGTCAAATGTCTTCAATGGCTCTAACTTCCCAGCTTTTTCAAAAAACCAAAGTGCTTAGCTTCTTCTTGAAGATTCCTAACTTTGATAAGCAACTTCTCGAAAGTCTTGATAGTGAATCCCTTGAGTAAGAAACCCACTGGACCATGGATGCTCTTTAGAAGGATTTCAACTGTGTGCTGCTCCTTGAGTTGTGGCTCACACTTTATGCTCAAATTTCTCCATCGCATAATGTAGTCCATCAATGTTTTGGTTGGCTTCTTTCGCTCCACCACGAGATCACCGACAATGATATGGTGTTTAACTCCAGCAAATCGCTTAACAAAGAGGTCTTCCAATTCTACAAATGTTTTCACTGAGTCATTGGGTAGCTCAGCGTACCAGTCAAAAGCAATTCCCGAAAGACTGCTCACAAATTGATGACACAACAACGCATCACTACCCCCCGCGTTGCAACAACTTGCTTGAAAGTGTGCAACATGTTGTCTGTTCCATCAAATGTCTTGAATGACGGTGGTACGAAACCCTTTGGGTATTGGACAACATCAAATTCTTCGGGATAGGGTATACCCTTTAGAATCAATGCCCCTCGTTTTGATTGAGTCAGGGCTTCTCTCACTTGTTCCACCATT
Source organism: Phalaenopsis aphrodite (assembly GCA_003013225.1). NCBI lineage: Eukaryota > Viridiplantae > Streptophyta > Magnoliopsida > Asparagales > Orchidaceae > Phalaenopsis > Phalaenopsis aphrodite. The sequence continues at coordinate 1,230,105 of NEWO01000148.1, read as the reverse complement.
TGTTTAATGTCTTTTTTTGGTATCATGCTCTGGACTGAATCCTTCTTCTGTTGCTGGTATTTGTCAGCAGAAGTAAACTTTTTTCTTTCGTCTGTAATAGGAACAATTTTTGGCCGACTTGCTTTTGGAGCTGTCATTTGTGGTGACTGTGACTGTCTTTGAATTGTGGTCATCGCGGTCATCATTTCTTCTAGTTGTTTCTTCATCTGGTTGATCTGTTCATCATGTTGTTGAATGGCTCTTTGCAACTCATTCGCGGCGTTCTACTCAGTGGGTAAAGGAGCATCGCACGAGAATAAGGTGGCTCTGGCCTCAACAACGTTGATTTCTACAAATTCCTCTATCACATGATCTGACGGATCATAGGGTTCATCACCCGTATTTTTTCTTCGTTCTTCACACAACCGTAGATGGTCGGCTCGAAGCCTTTCCAACGTAGCCTCGATCGACCTTCATTTGACAACTTTAAGGTCAATTAGAGATTTCTTATGAGCTTCACCTCTTTTGCTGAGCACTGGTGTAGTAGTGTAGAAGTCAGTTGGAACAACTGGATCAACTAAAATCATGTTGATGGAACATCTTTCAGGTTCTATCAAATACTCCTTCGTAATTATTATGTTCCCGTTTTTGAAATTTTTTTAAAGTCATTCTTTGAATCTGATGCAGTTCTCTATAGTGTGTCCAAGCAGTCTGTGGTAGAGGCACTAGTTGGAATTGTCTTTCTTGTCGACTTTCTCAGGCCTCTCCGACTCTCGCAACCTAAATTTGGGATGCTTGATAAAATCCCGGAACATCTATGTTACCACTTTTTTGCTGAAAGAATATACTTTGTTCAACTGATTGGTCGCAGATGGATCCTGTCTTTCATCCATCTAACATGGCCTATGATGGGATGACTGTTGACTGTGTTGTTGGTTGTATTGTTGGTTATGTTGTAGATTGTACTGTTACAGATATTACTGGTTGTACTGTTGCAGATGCTGGTAGATATGTTGAGGTTGCTCGGCCTGAATTTGTACTGACTGTTTGCCTTTGTCCACCACTGTCACTATCTTAGATTTTCCTTTGAATGTTGTCACCGGCCTAGGACCATTATGGATAGGTGGTGGTGGTGGTGGTGGTGGTGATGTGGTAGCAACCCCATAAACTCCATCCTCTCCGTAGGCGGCAGGTAACTGGTGAAACCTACTCCCCATGAGTAGAGGTGAAGTCTCACATAATTCTGTCTCATCCAGTCGGAGGGTGGAGTCAGTAGTAGCCAACTTTATAGCTTTCGCTTTCTCGACCCTTAGAATTTTCCGATTGCGCCTCATTTCCTGTGTCTTGATCAGTAGCACGGATTTTGAATTTGACCCAATCTCGAATACGAAAAACGGCTGAGCAAAAGCATCGACAGACACTTCTTCATATAGAATCTCCTTCCCTTTGTTTAGTGGAACAGTTGGTGTAGTAGCGGTGAATCCAGTGACAGAAGCAAAAACAGTCCTGGGAGCGGTCCCTACGCTTCTAGTGACAGACTTTATAGCAACAGCAGAATTCTTTTCAATCAGCACCCTCTACAAAGGGGGAAATTCCTTAGCAGACTTCAAATTGAACTCCACCACAGGCTCGACGGACTTGTCCGTTTCAGGTTTCATTACGGCAAAAGCAACATTCCCGAACTTGGCTTCAATATCGTCGATTCTTTGTTCAAACTTAATGACCATAAAGTCAGGCAGCTCGCTCTTGCTAACAGCAAATTCCATTTCGTTGGCGAACGCAAAGATAAACTTTTGTGAAGACATTGTTCGTCATTTGAAAAAAAATTTTCGAAGGTCAATGACGTCCAATGCCTTGTAATTTTAGCGAAATTACTCAAGCTAACGCACTTGTCTTATGAGCCGGTATCCTTCGAAATTTATTCATATGAATTTTGTCTTAAATTTTGTGATTTGTTTCTCTTTTGAAATTATGATGGAATTTCATTTTGTTTGGAGTTAAATGGAAGATTGTGAGAGTGAAATTTTAGTGTTAACTCGTTCACAACAAGTCAAGATGGAAGAGGAAAAAAGCGTAGGACCCGATTTGAGAAATAGAGGGGGTCGGCTTCACATCGGATTCATTTTGATATACCACTCCTAATCTACCACACCTATTGAGGGTTCACCCCACTTTTGACTTTGAAGAGTCCGGAACCTCCCTATTTAAGGATGATTAAACAGTAGGTTCCAAGAGTTGACTATGTCTGCCCAAGGAAGAAATGAGCAAAGTATATCAATGGAAGAATGGTAACCTGGCTCACGAGGGACGTGGATATTCTACCGATGTATAAAAACAAAACCTTCTGATCAAAATGGAGAGGAACCAAGTTTTAGACAGGTGTTGGACATGGGCAGAACACACGCAAAATAGTTTCAAATTTTCAAATTTTAAATGGGCTATTTAATATCATCTTAATTAAGAGTTAAGATTTTTCAATTGAGCAACTGCATCAACGGAATTCATTCAATTCCCCGCCAATGTGTTGCATAACGTCTCTCTGGAATTTCTGATATACAAAAAAACGTCTCTCCCCCTTCCCAAGCTTTGGTCTCCTCATTCGACTCCTTCCCCTAAATTTTTTTTAATATACATTTTTATTATTATTATTTTTTTTTTTTCCTTGGTCGGCTGGTTGGTCATCGTTTCTTTCGGGATCTTTTTTATCAGATGGATGGAAGCTCTCTCTTGTATATGATGGTTTGTTTGAACTGTATGTTTTCTTTGATGGGTGAGTCGGTCGAATGTTTGTTTCTTTGTTTGATAAAACCAAGTTCGTTCTCTCTGTCTGGAAGAAACCAGACGAAGTTGACGAAAAAGATCATCTAAGGTACTGCCCATATCACAGGCTAATCGGATACACCATAAAGGATTGTTTATATTTGAAAATTGTTAATCAAGGGAGTTCAAACATTCATAATCTTTAAAGTATGTTCCACCAGATATAGTAATTCTCAATAAAAAAAATGAGCAAAAAAAAAATGAGAAAAAAAAGAGACTCCATAAGAAGAAACTTGAGGTGAGCATAAAATCAAAAATTTGTGTTTGAGTTCTCCCTTGATTAATAAAACTTGAAAGCTCTCTTTAAGAAAATTCTCCAGATATTATACTCAGAAAATAGTTAAGTGATCTTATGTCTTTTGGTCAATCATTAATTGGTGATGGAAATATTTCCTTTTGGCATGATAATTAGGGGGTTGATTTCTTAGGTAACTCTCCTATTTCCTCTTCTTATCATCATATATCGGTTTCTGATGTTGTTGTTGAAGGGCAATGGAATTTACCACTTTTATGTGAATTGCTAGGTAATGCAACCCCACAAATCTCTATGATTCATATATGCAAATAATGTTAAAGACAAGTCTCACTATAAATTAAGCCAAAAACTCTCCATCTCTAAAATGATTTACGATAAGTTATCATTTTGATAAATGTAAATGGGGTCCTAAAATCTGGCATAAATATCGCTCCCCATCTATTTTTGTTTTTTTATGGAAGACTTTTTTATAGTTTTTGTCTTTTGATGACATCTTAAAACTCAAAGGCCTGTGGTTGGCCTCACAATGTTATTTGTGTAAATGCTCCCAAGAAAGTGCGTCACATTAATATTGCTTTTGTCCCTTTGCTAGAAAGATATGACATATTTTGGGAAGGATTTTTGTTTTATTTTACTTGGCATAATATGGAAGATTGCTTACTTGCTTGACAATCTTGTGGTTCATCGGCCACAACAATGCATTTCATTCCTTATATAACTTTGTGGTTGATTTGGTGTGCTAGAAACAATGTGAAACATGAGCTCTCTTCCTCTTCCCCTCTCTCCACTATTTCTTACATTCTTGCCTACCATGCAAAGACTTCTAAACAGATACGTTTGCTGCCAAGATCTTTGCCTATGGAGGGCTGGAGGTCATCTTTAATATATTGACAACCCCCTACCCCCCGTTGGATCAAAATTAATGTTGATGTAAGTTGAGAAAATTGCACGGCCGGTGCTGGGTCCTTTATCAGAAATCATTTGGGCAAGTGTCTCTTTTATTTTATTATCATGTCTAGGCTTTAACTCCTACTGAAGCGNTTGACGAAAAAGATCATCTAAGGTACTGCCCATATCACAGGCTAATCGGATACACCATAAAGGATTGTTTATATTTGAAAATTGTTAATCAAGGGAGTTCAAACATTCATAATCTTTAAAGTATGTTCCACCAGATATAGTAATTCTCAATAAAAAAAATGAGCAAAAAAAAATGAATGAAAAAAAAAAGAGACTCCATAAGAAGAAACTTGAGGTGAGCATAAAATCAAAAATTTGTGTTTGAGTTCTCCCTTAATTAATAAAACTTGAAAGCTCTCTTTAAGAAAATTCTCCAGATATTATACTCAGAAAATAGTTAAGTGAACTTATGTCTTTTGGTCAATCATTAATTGACTCAAAAATATCTTCGGTAAATAAAAAAATATTTTAATCACATGATCAAAATTTTTGAAATCTGCTTAGGCCAACAAAGAAAGAATTAATGAAAAGGCTATGTTATTAGCAATTAGTGAGAGTTCTACACTGAAGTCATATTGTTCACTGCCTAGAAGGCTCAACCCCAACATCAATTCAAGAACGTTAAAACGATTCATCAGAACAACGTGGACCATCTTTACTCAAAATCATGATATTTCTACATTTAATATGAGTCAGTCTTTTGATGCCAAAGTTTTGATTGAACGAGACATTACATTTTCCGAAGGAGATCTGGATTGACTCACAACACTATGGATTTTGGCAGCGGGTGGAACTCGAACAAATCTCACTGTCGTATGTTTGGACACTCTCACTCTCAATGTCATCATTTGCAACCTCGTTTAAAACCTCAAAGTAAAAATGTTTCTGGGCCCTTTGCCCCAACTCACACATGTCCCTCCTTCACCCCTGAGTGCAATCCACTAGCTATTGAAACATTGGTTGAAACACCATCAGCTCTCCCTCTCACTACCGGAGACCCCATTTTTGTTTGTGTTTAACGTGTTGCCAGATGGTTCAACTGGGCAATACTCAGCTTCAAAACTTTTTGGAAACAAAATTGAAAGATCTTTACCTACAAAAGACAATGTTTGATCTGATAATCAGGAGAGCTTTGAAACTCCTCATCTTCAGGAAGCATCAGGTGCAGAGTAGACAATTAATGCTTCACATACACTAGAACCTATCATTGTTGCAAAGGTTGGCAATCTTTCTACTGCAGCTGTACCACCTCCTCAGAACGAGCAAGTTGTTGTTGTTAGTCAGACACAAGGGGCTTATCAGCTTATACATGCCCGACAATCTGTCGACTAGCACACTGATCAGATGAGTCAGTCTATGGATGAGGAATGACAGGTTTACACATCCAGGAGGAAGATGAAGAATGAAGGCCTATTCGAGCTCAGAAACTTAATGGATGATACATTAGTACTTCGGGTAAATTCACAAAACTCAACAATTTGTTAGCTAGCTCCCTTCATAAAGCTAGAGGCAAAGGCAAGACTAAATTGGGTCGTTCCTAGCTGCTTGATTCTGCGATTTAGTAGTTTTGGTTTTTTGGGTTTACTTGTCTTTTTTCCTTTTCGGGACCTTTGTGTGTATTGTACTGTGTGAGTAGGGTGTCTTTTTCATACTCTCTCATACAACCTATATGTATCTTTTTTTATAATATATTAGCCCTTAAGCATTTTCATATATATATATATATATATATATATATATATATATATATATATATATATATATAACTCATACACACATATATTCGCGATGGACGGTTCGGGCGCTCTGCTAGGGTTTGGGTTCTCTGGCGATCGGAAGGCAATTTCGAAATGCTGACAGCGTGCCTTCTCTCTCGACGGTCGAACTCTGGTGAGATCTTTCCATTCGCTTTATGGCTTTAGCTTTTCCTTCGTACTCGTCTTCTGTTTCTCGCCTCTTCGTTCTCTTGCTGTCTACGGAGTAAACATATGCAGGCGTCACTGCCGGGGAATTCTCCTCCGCTGCTCCTCCTAGGTTTGTGTTTCCTTCTTCATTTCAAGAATCACGTATTCTTGGCGGGGAATATAATTTCATTAAGAAGCAAGGGAGGAAGGGGGGAAAGTTTGCGCTTTTCCTCTCCGACTCTAAAAACTTCATTCTTGCCTCTGCTTGTCGTTTTCACCTGGTAGGTAAGTTCCTCTACGGGCTTCCTAAATATGATTTCCTACAAAAACATTTTGAACATTTGAATTTAACTGGGGGTGGAAGATTGGAGTTATCGATAGGAACATATCCAAATTCAGCTATCTAACGAGGATAACTACGCTAAACTTTTTGCGAGAAGAACAGTTTGTTTTGAGGATGTCTGGATGAAAGTCCTTAAATGGACAACTGACTTTGATCCTCGGGTTGAGCTCCCTATTATTCCAGTCTGGCTTCGGCTACCTGGTTGAAAGGTGCATTTGTTCAACCATGAAATTTTTTTTTCGATTGCTGCTATGTATGGTAAATCGTTAATGCTAGATGCCCCGACCTATAACTTAACGATGTCTTCAATGGCTAGAACTCTGATTGAGTGTGATGTTACCTTACCCCCCCTGAGGAGGTATGGATTGGTTCTAATCATACGGGATATTGGCAACAGGTGATTCTTGAGAAACATCATCATTACTGCTCTCACTGTCGTATGTTTGGGCATGATTCGATACATTGCTTTCACCTACATCCTCAATTGAGGAAAACTTCTTCGATTCGTTTAACCTCTGCAGAACATAAATCTGCCCATCGAACACCTCCTATTGAACCGATTGCTCCTACCTTGGAGGAAACTAGTGTTGCCCATCTCGATGGTGTAGTACACGTGGCCCCTTTGCCCATTGAGTGGTCTGAAGAGAAGGCGGAGCCGTTTGCTGCCATACACAATACACCTGAGCAAAAAAATGTGGTACAGCTCCCCATCGCACTGACTGAAGAATTACACATTCAGGACACCCCACAACTATCTACACATCACACTACCATACTTTCTACCACTCCACCGCCTGACCCAGTTGTTGTTGCTGCCTTGGCTTTGGATTCCGAATGGATAATTCAAAAAAACAGTAGAAAACGCAGTCGAAGGAAATCAGAAGTTCCTAATATGACAAATTCAAATAATATTGATGTCACTTATCATTCTGAGAGTGAGCACTTGCACCTTCCCCCTAGGATTGCTAGGAGGGGGATGTTTTGGGCCAACATGTTTAACATTCTTGTATGGAACATTAGGGGAGTGGCGGACCCCCACTCCTTTAATCGTTTAAAACATTTATGTAGGATCCATAAGCCAGGCATTTTTGTTCTATTGGAACCGTTTGTGTCGGTTCATAAGAAGGATATCATTAAGAAATTCAAGAATTACATACACTATAGTAATCAAAACAATAAAATTTGGCTCTTTTGGAAAAAGAATATCACTTTCAACATTATTGATGATAATGTGCAGTATGTTCTAATTTATTATCAGGTGAAGGATTTTCATGGTTGGGCTACCTTTATTTATGCCAGCTCCTTATTACGGGACAAATTACTTCTTTGGCAACAGCTTACACAAATGGGTGCTTCTATTTCTGATAACTGGTTTGTTGGGGTGATCTAAATATGATTATGTCTCCTTCAGAGAGAAGTGGTGCTAATGTTGTTACAAACCTTATCAATCATTTTTGTGAGCACATTGTCGATGCTGGCCTCTATGATTTGGGTTTCTCGGGTCCTCCCTATACTTGGAGGAGGGGCCTTCTTATGCAGAGACTGGATAGATTTCTGGAAAACTCCTCTTTTCTAGGCTATTATAATATTATTCATGTCAAGCATGTTAATCATGCTGCTTCGGATCATAATCCAATTTTACTTAACTTGGCTTTTCATGTTAAACCTGCTCGCTTTCATTTCAAATTTCTTAATGTTTGAACTTCTCATCCTACCTTTCTTGATTTGATTAAACAGGTTTGTGTCTCGCGGTGGAGTGGCAGCCCTTGGTTTATTTTATGATAATTGCATAAGAATGTGACTACTTTAAAGAAGTGAAACTTTGATATTTTTGACAATGTGCATTCCAGGGTTTTGGATGTCCAACATGAGGTGGATGCACTAGAGGCACAAGTGATCGACACTCCCAATCTTGTTGCTAAGTTAGCCCATGCTCACCATACTCTCTTAGAGGAAATCACCATTAAGGAAGATTTCCTTAGACAAAAAGCTTGTGACAGTCAATTTAGAAATAGTGATCGAAACACTAAGTAATTTCATGCCACCATTAAACATTGATGGAATATTAATGTCATTCTTAAGATTGTTACTGGTGAGGGTATTATCCTCACTGATGTTGATCAAATTGGTTCCAATGTCGCTGATTATTTTACCTCTCTTTATGTTGATGCTCTGTCGGTCACTGATATCCATTCGAAAATGTTTGATGCTCATAGAGATATGGTCTCCTCCCTCTCTTTGTCTGNGAAACACTAAGTTATTTCATGCCACCATTAAACATCGACGGAATATTAATGTCATTCTTAAGATTGTTACCAGTGAGGGGTGTTGTCTTCACTGATGTTGATCAAATTGGAATGTTGCTAATTATTTTACCTCTCTTTATGCTGATGCTCTTCTGGTCACTGATATTCATTCGGAAATGTTTGATGCTCATAGAGATATGGTTTTCTCCCTCTCTTTGTCTGATCCCCCCTCCGAGATGGAAATTTTCTCAGTCCCCAAAGATATTCACTCCCAGAAGGCTCCTGGCCCTGATGGTTTCACTTCAGCTTTTTATATTTCATGCTGGGACATCATAAAAAAAGAGGTGGTTCTTGCGATTCAAAGTTTTTTTCGGGGAGAAGATTATTTTACCTCTCATTATGCTGATGCTCTGTCGGTCATCTAAAATTTATTGGAAAGTTTGATGCTCATAGAGATATGGTTTTCTCCCTCTCTTTGGTCTGACCCCCCTCTGAGATGGAAATTTTCTCTGCCCTCAAAGATATTCACTCCTAGAAGGCTCCTGGCCCTGATGGTTTCACTTCTGTTTTTTATATTTCTTGCTAGGACAACATAAAAGAGGTAGTTATAGCGATTCAAAATTTTTTTTGGGTAGAAGATCCTGGTAAGTATTTTATCGTCGCCTTGATAGTTCTTATACCTAAATCTAATGATAAATTGCATTGGAAGAATTTCCGTCCTATCTGGCTCAATTCTGTGGTTTCAAAAATTATTAGCGAATTGATTGTGGCCTGCCTACAACCTCATCTTTCTTCTCTCATCTCTCCACATCAATCAACTTTTATAAAAGGTCGTGATATTTCTGACAATATCCTCTTAGCCCAAGAAATTTTACAAGATCTTGATAAAAAATGCAGATGTGATAATCTAGTTATCAAATTAGATATCAAGAAGACCTTTGATACTATTAGCTGAGATTTTATCATCAACGTTTTGCAAGCCAGAGGTTTCAATTCCAGTTTTTGCATATTGATTAAAAGATGGTTGGCTAACAATCAATACTCTGTGCTGGTTAATGGTAATTCTTATGGTTTCTTCACTGCTTGCAAGAGGGCATTAAACAGGGGGACCCTCTCTCCCATATTATTTTCATTTTAGCCTTTCATTATTTGTTAGAATGCTCAATCATTTTTAACTGATTTACCCTCATACAGAGTTTTCTCATAAGACCAAAATGGTGGTTCTCACCTTGCTTATGCGGATGATGTTATTATTTTTGCTAATGCCTCTAAACTTGCCTTAAAATAATTAATGAGGCTCTTAAATGATTTCCAAACTTGTTTTGGACTAGTTTTTAATTGCGGCAAATGTCAGATGTATTTTGACAAACAGGTTAAGCAGCAACTTATTCATTGAGGGGCTTCTTATACAGGTTATCACTATGCATCTCTCCCTCTTAAATACCTTGGGGTTAATTTGATCAGGGGAAGGAGGAAACAGATTCATATGGATGATGTTATTGATAAAATCAAGCGTAAAATTAATAATTGGTGAAATGTTTTCTTTTCTACTGGGGGCAGGATAACATTGTTATCTAGTGTGCTTCAGAGTATTCCTCTATATGTTTTGCAGGTGTTTAATCCGAAGAAAAGTGCTATTAATGTCATGGAGAGACTTCAAAAAATTCCTTTGGGTGGGGAATGGTGCTAAGAAGAATTGGGGCTCTTAGCAAAGATTGTGTAAGCCTAAGAAGGCTAGCAGTTTTGGCTTTCAAGCCTTGAAACACATGGTTGAAATAAACCCTTGCAAACTCTGGTTTAAATTTAGAATGGGCTCATCTCTATGGGCCACTTTTATGCATCAGAAATACTGTGATTTTTCCCACCCTTCCCAGGTTTTGTGGAAGGTTAGTGACTCTCGGCTCTAGAAAGCTGTTGTTAATGTTAGGTCTATTGTTGGTGATTTCATGTTTTGGGACATAGGTGACAGTAACATCTCTTTCTGGAATGATAATTGGGGATTTTCTTCTCTCTGTGAATATTCTCATCCTCCCCATACTAATAACTTACTTGTTTCTGATTTTTTTTCTCAAGATAGATGGGATTTCATCAAGCCGTGCTCTATTGTGGGGGAGCAAAATGCTAAGCATATAAATACTATACCTATTACCCCTTCCCGCAGGGATCTCCCCGCGTGGAAGAGGCCTACTTCTCAATCGGTATGCAAGTTAATCTATGGCACTTTACAATCTCATCGGGATTGGTTTAGGAGAAAATGGATTTGGCACAAACTTTTAACTCCCTCTATCCCATTTCTCCTCAGGTGATTTTTCTCTCCTTTACTATCTCTTGATGACATTCTAAAGTTGAAAGGACTTAAATTGGCTTCGAGATGTCCTATGTGCAAAGTCTCGGAGGAAGATTCAAGACATATTTTTTTAATGTGTTTTTTCTTTGAATGTTTGGAATATATTGGGCCTACACTTTGGTATCCCCTGGATCCATAGAGGCATCCTAAGTATTTATTTGTGGCAATGGAAGGCATTTGATGATAAGGGGGCAGGGTTTTCCCTTCCTTTGCTGTCCTTTGGTTTATTTGGACAGCGAGAAACAACTTCAAATATAATTTCCCCCTTCTACAGCTTCTATGACAGCTTCTTATGTGTTGGCCTATTACACCAAGGCCCTCAAGGTTTGTACTAATGAAGTTTCGAACTTCAGCCCCCCCCCCCTCGGTTTAATCAGGTGGGCTCCCCCTTCTTCCGGATGAGTTAAGGTGAATGTGGATGGCAGTTGGAACCATTTATCCGCTGTGATTGGGGCCATTTTTAGAAAATCTGAGGGTAAGTGTATGTGCTATTTTACTTCTCCTGTTGCTACCGACAACCCCTTAGCCACGGAATGCTGGGGGGTTTTTCTGCATTAACAGTGGCAATTGCTTTCAATTTTCATACGATTGTGGTGGAAACTGATTCGAAATGCTCTATGATATACTCTTGGGTATCTCTACTCCTCTTTGGGATATTATATGCATTCTTAAACGTATTTCTGGTTTAGTTTCTGAAATACATATGAAAGTGGGTTAGAGTTTCATCCATGGAGAGGGCAACTCTCCTGTCGATTGGTTAGTCAGGCAAGCAGGGGATACATGCTTTGTAGGTTTATCTCCCCCTGCTCCCCTCAGACGTCTCCTTACTAGGGATAACCTGGATTTGCCTTATATTAGATTTTAAAAACTACTTGCTACTCGGCTCTATGGTTGGGTGCTCTCATGTCTTTACTGTGATTTGGTTTTGCACCATCTTGTGGTTTTTTTATTTTGCTGGCAGGTTTTGGATTGCACCCCTTTTTGGCTTTGTGTCTCTAGCTCTCATGATCTCTTGGTTTACGCAGGTCTTGTGTTGTTTGGTTGCTCTGCTCATTCGATCGACATCCCAGTTTGCACTGCTATTTGCTGGAGTGTTTCCAGTGGATTAGGAGTTTCCTGCTGCCTCTTTTTTTTCTTGGATACTCTTTTGTTTTCTTTTCCTGTTATTTCTACTATACGGGCACAGGTATACTAATTTTGAGTTTTGCTATTTTGGCTTGGGCATACTTGTAAGTTTGGGGTTTTCATTTCGCATGAGTTGTAATGTGGGAAGAGGAACCCCTAGGGGTGTGTTAAAGTATTTTTTGGTTGTTTTAGACGGGGATCCTCTTCCCCTCCAAATTTTATACCTGTTTCTTAATTTTAACACGTAGATAGCCTCCGATGCTCATTCCTCATATATATATATAGCTCATTGAAGATTTAGATAAGAAATGCATATGTGGCAGTATAGTGATGAAACTTGATATAAAAAAAGTTTTGACACAATCAGTTGGTATTTTATACTAGATGTCTTGCTTGCAAAAGGTTTTCATATGGATTTCTTTTTGCTTATTAAAAGGTGGCTTCAAAACAATTTTTATAGTGTGCTTCTCAATGGACATCATATGGGTTTTTCTCAGCAAAAAGTGGTATCAAGCAAGGGAATCCTCTTTCTCCCACTATCTTTACTATTGCTTTTGATTATCTCTAACATTTATTTGAAAAACAGCAAATCATTTTGCCTTCACATAATTTTCTCACAAATCTAAGATTAGAGTAAGCCATTTATCTTATGTTGATGATGTTATCCTATTCACTAATGCAAACAAGAACTCCATTAACAAATTGATGGACACTTTGTCTCTTTTCCAAAATACTTCTGGCCACATTTTCAACAAAACCAAATGTCATCTCTACTTTGGAAAAGCAGAAAAGCAAAGCATTATCAGTTGGTAAGTCAATTTCAAAGGCTTTGTTTAATCGTCCCTTCCTATCATTTGGGAGTCAATATTATGCGGTTGTTGAAAAAAATAAAAACTAGAATTCGGGACTAGAGGAATATTTTTCTTTCTAGTGGGAGAAGGCTTACTCTCCTTTCTAGTGTTATACATAGCATTTCTCTTTATGCTTTACAGGTGTTGAATTTGAAGAAAAATGCACAAATTACTTTGGAAAGGATTTTTAATAAGTTCTTATGGGCGGGTAATACCTCCAGAAAAATCTGGGCTAGCTGGAATAAGGTTTGTAAACCTAAGGCTTCTGGTGGACTTGGTTTCACAAGTCTTAATCACCTTGCTGTCATAAATATATTCAAACTCTGGTTTAAATTTCGTGAAGGAAGTTCTCTTTGGGCTCAATTTTTATTACATAAATATTGCCTATCAAACCATCTTTCTATTGTTCAATGGAAAACTGATGATTCTAAAATCTGGAAAGCGATATTAAAGAGAAGTGAGGCCAATAATTTCATTTTTTGGGAAATTGGTGATGGAAATATTTCCTTTTGGCATGATAATTAGGGGGTTGATTTCTTGGGTAACTCTCCTATTTCCTCTTCTCATCATCATATATCGGTTTCTGATGTTGTTGTTGAAGGGCAATGGAATTTGCCACTTTTATGTGAATTGCTAGGTAATGCAACCCCACAAATCTCTATGATTCATATATGCAAACAATGTTAAAGACAAGTCTCACTATAAATTAAGCCAAAAACTCTCCATCTCTAAAATGATTTACGATAAGTTATCATTTTGATAAATGTAAATGGGGTCCTAAAATCTGGCATAAATATCGCTCCCCATCTATTTTTGTTTTTTTATGGAAGACTTTTTTATAGTTTTTGTCTTTTGATGACATCTTAAAACTCAAAGGCCTGTGGTTGGCCTCACAATGTTATTTGTGTAAATGCTCCCAAGAAAGTGCGTCACATTAATATTGCTTTTGTCCCTTTGCTAGAAAGATATGACATATTTTGGGAAGGATTTTTGTTTTATTTTACTTGGCATAATATGGAAGATTGCTTACTTGCTAGACAATCTTGTGGTTCATCGGCCACAACAATGCATTTCATTCCTTATATAACTTTGTGGTTGATTTGGTGTGCTAGAAACAATGTGAAACATGAGCTCTCTTCCTCTTCCCCTCTCTCCACTATTTCTTACATTCTTGCCTACCATGCAAAGACTTCTAAACAGATACGTTTGTTGCCAAGATCTTTGCCTATGGAGGGCTGAGGTCATCTTTAATATATTGACAACCCCCTACCCCCCGTTGGATCAAAATTAATGTTGATGTAAGTCGAGAAAATTGCACGGCCAGTGCTGGGTCCTTTATCAGAAATCATTTGGGCAAGTGTCTCTTTTATTTTATTATCATGTCTAGGCTTTAACTCCTACTGAAGCG
>NEWO01000148.1:1200198-1214076 GCA_003013225.1 Phalaenopsis aphrodite | reverse complement strand
AAACTAATGATTGCTCAGAACAACCTTCTTAGTGCCATTGATTATCAGGAAAAATTCCTTAAACAAAAGGCAGCTATGAATATTTTCACTGATGGGGATAAAAACAATAGATTCTTTCATGCCTATATAAAATATAAAAGAAAGTGCAACACAATCCATGCTATTCAAAATGTCGATGGCCCGTGGTTACATGACAATACCGATATAGCCAATGATGTTATAAGTTATTACAAAGATTTGCTAAATCAAGATCATAACTTCAGACCCCCTATTGAGAAGGCACACTTCTTTGCTGAACTGAACTACACTGCTAGCCTCAAGCTTACAGGTATCCCCAATGAAAAGGAAATTTGGAATGCAATCAGCTCCATAGACAGCAACAAATTTGTTGGCCCTGATGGTTTCACTGCTCAATTTTACAAGAAGTCTTGGGAGATTATTAAGGCTAATGTTATTGTTGCAGTGACAAGCTTCTTCCAAGAAAATAATCTTCCAAAGTACTTTTGTGCTTCCACCACTGTACTGATTCCTAAATCTGATACATAGCAGAATTGGAACCATTTCAGGCCTATCTGTTTGACCACTGTCATTGGTAAAACCATCAGAAAAATCATTGTGAATGGGCTATAACCTCACCTGTATTCTATAATTAAACCCAATCAAACAGCCTTTGTGAAAGGTAAGTCCATCATTGATAACACTCTTCTGGCTCAAGAACTATTAGAGGACTTGAACAAAACTTGTAGAGGGGGCAGTATGGTATATAATCTGGACTTAAGGAAAGCTTATGATACCATAAGCTGGGATTTCATAATGGAAGTCCTTTTTGCCAGAGGCTTTAACATTGATTTTTGTCACCTGATTAGGAGGTGGCTACATAACAATGAACACTCTATTTTGATAAATGGGCAAGGGAGGGGTTCTTTCACTGCTGCTAGGGATTAAAGCAAGGGGATCCATTATCACCCACCATTTTTATACTTGCAATTGATTACTTATCTAGAATTCTTGATGAAGCTCTTCTGAATCACAGTCACAACAGATACCATCATAGATCCAACATTGCCATTACTCATTTACTGTATGTTGATGACATAATGGTCTTCTCCAGAGCCAGCAAAAATGCTATCAGAAAAGTTTCCAGACACTACAAAAATTCCAAGCTCACTCAAGAATGTTCTTCAATCCAGCAAAGTGTCAGATGGTCTTCTATAAATAGGCCTCCTCTACTCACAAACATTGGGCATCTGAATACACTGGCTTTACAACTTCTCAAGTCCCAATTAAGTACCTAGGGGGTGCTTCTTATCACTGGCAGAACCAAACAAATTCAATTTGATGAGGTATTGAACAAAATTTCAAGTCTTCTCAACGGGTGGACACACTTTCCTATCTAATGGGGGAAGAATTACTTTGTTAAAGAGCATTATCGCTACCTTCCCATCTTATATACTGCAAATGACTACCATTAAGAAAAGCACACAAACCCAGCTGGAAAGAATTTTCAATAAATTTCTGTAGTCAGGCCAAAGACAGCAAATGCAATGGGCTTCCTAGAGAAAAGCTGCTAAACCTCAAATTGCTGGGGGAATTGGCTTTAAGGATCTTGATCAACTCCTACAAATTAATTTTTGCAAATTCTGGATTAAGTTTAAAACCCAAAATTCCCTGTGGGCAAAATTCATGTGGGGTAATTATTGCAAGGATTAGCACCCCACACTGGTCTTAAGGAAAATTGGTGATTCTAAAATTTGGGTGAAAATGCTGAAAATCAGACATATTGCTGAAACCAATTACAGTTGGGAATTGGGAGTTTTGGCCAGTATAAAGTTTAATAGAAGTACAGTTGACAAAGTCCTATGGCAGACTACTTCCCATCAAAGCTTTACCAAAGCATATACTCCAAAAGTTTCAGTTGGGAGCAAACACCCTGTGGAGACTATATATGGAGTAAATTCCTATCCCCTTCTATGTCTTTTCTCTGTTAGAGAATATTTCATAAAATGATCCCTACAGATGACATTCTCAAGCTGAAGGGATTTAGGGGTCCCTCTAAATGTTGGTTATGTAAGGAGGAGGAAACTTTGAATCACTTATTCTTTGAATGTAATTTTGCTCAACTGGTTTGGAAACATTTTTTGAATCAGTTGACCATTGATGAGAAAGAGTTCACTTGGGATAGGCTTGTCAAATGTTGGTTGTTCTAACAGAAGAGAAAATATGCTATTATTCCCTTTACTATCGTTTGGTTCATCTGGATGGAAAGAAACAAGGTCAAGTTTGAAGAAGCTAATGCAAATGTTGGGAAAACTGCTAGAAATTGTTTATCTTATCTTCATAAGATGATTGATTGGAAAAAATTTCCTAACATCTCCAACTCCTGTCCACCTATCAATTCTGAACCTATTCAAGTTATCAGAGTCTACTGAAAAACCACAAAACATCCCATTGTGAAGATTAATACTGATGGAAGCTTTACAAAAAATGGAGTTGGAGTGGGAGGTATTTACAAAAATCATTTGGGCAAGTGCTTGCTATATTTCTACACCCCAGTTATGGCCGATGATGCCACTGAGACTGAACTCATTGTTGTATATTGGGCAATCAATCTTGCCACTAAGGCTAATTGGAATATGATTTGGCTGGAAGTGGACCCTGTTGTAATTATCCTCCTTTTAAATCATGAGGATGGAGCTCCCTGGCATCACTCATACTGGCTAAACAAAATCAGAGGTCTTAGTAGCAAGTTACAAATCCAGTTCACTTTCATCTATAGGGAAGGAAATCAGCCTACAAACTGGTTATCCCAGCTTGGATCACATTCTAAAAAGACTGAGGTTGTTGTTAACCCTCCAACAGCTCTCCATTATCTGCTGCAAGGAGATATTCTAGAAGTTCCCCACTTCAGAACTGCCTATAAGGACACATGACTACAATTGGTGCAGATGCAACTTTACATTCATTTTCTTTCTTTGTTAAGTCATTGTAGTTTCCTTTTTTGGGGGGTGGTCCCTAGCCTTTTTTGGGGAAGTTCTTTGGCTCTTGTATTGAACTAAAAAAAAAGAGTTCCCAGTTTCCTCTCTGATGTCTGTACTAGTTTATTACTTCAACATGTAGGGAGTCATAAGCAACTCCATCAAAAAAAATATATATATATATATATAGTATAATATAATATAATTAAATTGTATCATATTTAAGTGTTAATGTAGATTTTATTTTAATTAAAAACACAGACATAAGTGGAAGAATATATGGATATGAAATTAAGCCGGATCAATCAGTTTAAGAAAACCATTTAAGCTAAGTTAATGTTTAAATTCAATTGAAGTTATAAGTATCTATTTTATAAATTAATTTCAGGAATAAAATTTAAGATGGCACATGTTAAAGGGTTTGAAAAAAATATTTTATAAAATAAAATCAAAACGAGAAATTATTATTTTATTTGCATTAAATTTATTTTCTTTTATTTTAGAAATGTTCTATCTATTTGTATTCAATAAAACCACTTTTATAATTAAAAGAATATAAGTAAAAATGAAATGACTAGCTTGTGATTTCAATTCTTTCATCTTTTGCAATGTATTAAATGAAAAATAAATTAATATAAGGGTAGAAATGAATTTAATATTCGAAAAGTCTACAAGGAATCACCCCCTTATAATATTAGCCTGAGACATTATGGTGCTTTTTCAAATTAAAGGATAAAGAAATTGTAATGATTATACTTTAATTAGTACCAAATGGAAAATGAAAAAGGTAATAATTGTACCTTTTTTAATACAAAGTGGTTAAAAATGGTAATGGTTGTATATTTATTAGTAAAAAATTTTCACAAAGCTTTTAAGATTACTTCTTAAAAGAAACAAGAATAAGAAATGCAATTGATTAATAGGATTAAAATGTAATTGATTAAAATAATTTACTAAATATATTTCGTGAAAAAAATATAAAGTTCAATTTATAAATTGATTGTCATATTCCTTTGAACATTCATAGGCATTTGCATAATAATGCAAAGGATAATAAAGTGATAATCATTACTAAATCGTTACCAACTTAACATGTTATTTTACTATTCTTTCAGGAAAAATTTTACTAGACTAATATGACTAATAGAAGAAAGTTTGTTTGCAGGATGAAATGATCCATTGAAAATAGGTAGAAAATTAATAGTTTACTTGTTTTATCACTATAGTTGTAATACTTAAATTATTGTTTCAAGTTGGATGATCTTATGTATTTTATTAAAGGATATTTACTTATGTTTAATGGATTTATGATTTTTTTATAGCTAAACATTAGTGGACTATTATTACTCTTAATAGCCTTTGTTAACCTCCAAGCTCTCGGATCGGGACCTGACAGACATAACCCATGAATGTGTCGGTTTCCACATGTAATTGTTGGTTAGCCTACACTTCCTCACCAGAAATGATTTTGCATAGGAAGACATATTAGATACAAAATATGCCTTGGGTCACAATCTTTAAACTCAAATTTTAGGCTGCTTTGTAACCAGAGTTTATGGGTTCCATTAATACAGTAAGCTTGAACTAAATTTTCATGCAACAAAAAAAACCATAATAGAGGTAAAAAATACATGAAATGCATGGAAAACAAAACCTCATCATTCCATCGTCCTCTCCATTTGATAAAGGCTTATATAAAGAGTCTATCATTCCTAGCTTTGCAGACTGCGTCCTCACGGATGCGCTATACCTGGAAATTAATGGCCAATCTCTAGAACCAACTGCCTGATGATTCACAAAAAAGGTAGAAGTTTTGAACCCAAATGACAGATAGAGTAGCTATGTAAATTTTCCTTTGTTATTACTGTGTTATAAGAAAGTTACTCACTGCTGCGACAGATGGGAGATCTGCCTGCCCTAGAGATCCATGAGAGACGACCATCCCCACAATCATGGTAGGAACATCAGTTACTAAAGGAATACTTGGATTTGCCTCAACCGCAAGAAGAGAATTTATACCACCAAGCTTATAGAACAAAAGGAATTGATTATACAGCAATGTTATGAAAAAAAAAAGAACATATACCCATAACAAAAAATTTAATAAAGATAAACTGTGTTTTAATCATATAACAAATGATTAATACCTTAGTGTTGATCTTCAAAATAACATTATTCAAGTAATTGTCAGTGATCCTTGCAGGAGAAACACATTGAGTAACTACACCCATTTCATGCAGATTCTTTTTCTTCCATGGTCCTAAAAGGCGGGAAAGAAGACTAACCCAAATTAAAGAACAATAAACTAGAAGAATCTATACAAAGGACTCAAAATGTAAGGTACAAACCATAAATCGCAGAATTCTTTTTTTCAGGAAGAACGCACAAAAGAAGCTGTGGAGGACAAGGAAACCTTTTTATAACCTCTTCAAACATTTTTTCAACTCTAACTGCAGGCTCCATTCGAACATATTGGTGATTTTCCTCAATAATTGTGAATGGGCGATTAATAATCTGCTGAGAGCAGCCGAAATAGTACATAAATTGATTTAAAGCAGAGAAAAAAGTGATGGGGGAAGAGCGGGTCAAGAACATAACCTACAATTCCTTTGTTCCTTGCACAGTTGATCATTTCACGAGATAGGTGACTTAGATCACATCGAGCGGAAAAATTTACAATTGCCCAACTTTCAATCTGTATGGCTTTCAATAACTTCTGCAGAAGAAACTCAAGTTATGATGGTATGTGGAAGCATAGCAGAACCAGTGACGTGCTTCCCAAACCTTGTTAGTGAAGTTCCAACGGCCATTCTTAGGAAAACAGTCTTCCTCGTTACCAAGCTTAAGCTGTTCAAGCAACAAGAGCAAGTTTCTTCATTCTTCAAATCATAGACGGTAAAAAAAGTGGCAGTGCATACGTAAAAAACAAAAGATTGTGGCAGAAAATCTTAGACAATTGTCATGCTTACTGTTGGAGCATTAAGAATACGACCATCTATCTGGGCTAGCTGCTTCTCAATTGTGATCCCACAAGACGAAATCAATGGTTCATCATTATATTGATTTTTTTGAAACGCCTGCCAAAAAAAAATAATAATAGTATTTCACCAACCTAAGGAACCGAATACAAACCATCAAGATGACAATATCTCACATTAGTCACAGCTTTTATTTGTTCCTGGGGCTTCTGCCTAGACTTCTCAACCAATGATGCTCTCAGTTGAGAAGAAATGGCCCTTGTATACCTTTGTAATGATATGAGATTGCATAGCTGCAAAATTAATATCCCTTATGAAAGAAAGATAATCCTTTTCATTTTTCTTTTTTCCTGTTTGGGGTGGGGAGGGGGAGTCCACGTATAAGTTTAAGAATAACCAAAAAAAAAGGTCAATCGATGGAAACCTCTATAGGAAGGTAAATGGGGCGCTTTGGCTTTCCAACAACAAGACAAGGCAGAGAAGATGACCATGTCAGTTCGATTCGCTTCTCTTTAAAATAATTGAAAACATTCACTTCCACTGGAAGATCCTTTCCATCATCAATTTTACCTCTCAATGCAAATCTATGGACAATAAGTTGACAAGTAAAACGTTAAGAAATTTCCAAGAAAGACAAAATAGTAAAACTAAGAATAGTGATAAGGAGACAGGAGATATAGTTAGAGAATGTATACGTTTGTTGACTGCAAGGAAGTGGAGTCAGCCCTATAATCTTGAATTCCAGATTAGTATGTATAGTTTTGATTCTCATATTTTTGAGAGTTCTCTTAGCCTGCATATAAGCATTGAATAATCATAACATACAATAACCAATCCTCCGGTGATTAATCATGGATAGGAAAACTAGTTTTTTAAGTATCTTAAACAAATAAATTCTCTAATGAATAAAGGTTTCTACCTGTGACCAATTAACCTCTTTAGCATTCCGAATGTTTTGATTTGCAATTAAGAAGTCAATAACTGGACCGGGTTTCAAGATTATAGTGTTAGAAACATCTGTGGATAACCAATGGGATTAGCAAACAACTTAATCACCAAAAAAAAGGATGGAGTGAAAATTAGAGAACCATACCCATGTTTAAGAATAGGCCGCCATGGGTTGTGCGAAAACTAGAATGAAATCCTCGGCAAAAAGTAATGCCACCACCCAAATCGGTTAAGTTTGCAGGATCACCATCAAAATAAGATTGCCTTACAAGCAGGCATCCCCTGTGGCATAACATTTAGCAAAATGAATCTTGATAAAAGAGAAAAAGGTAAAATGATAGGGATGAACAAACCGTAAAACTGACCTTCTTGCCTGCTGCTGCCTCAGAATAATGTCAAGAACTCTTAAAGCATCTCGTGTATGGTCTGTCTCAGTTTCCCCATGAAACAGTGAAAATTCACTCAATGGGACCTTGGTTGCATACCTTATCTGAACACTAAGTTCCTTTACAATGAGTGAGTGTTTAGAGAGCTTCTTGCGAATGTCAGAAGATGGGCTCTCACCACCAGGGCTTCCACAAGGAACTCTGAAAAGAAAAGATACTGAAGAAGTTGGGAAAAGATATCACACTCACTACTGAATCAAAATAAATGACAGACATGAAAATGAGAGGAACAATCTACCTAGATGACTCTTCCAACACAACAATAAAATCATAATTATTACAAGGAAGAGGCCCAACAGTGAACAAGTTGTCTCCATCATATACAAATTCTTTTCCACCGAGCTCTGAACTACAAGTCTGACATAGCCTGTCCATGACCTTTCTTCCAATACTCTTTCCTTCCACTGCAAGGTTATCAATAGATTTTATAGAAACCTGCATGCAGTACGAAAATGTGAAAACGCAAACCAGGGAGAAGGAGCACTGAAATACAAGAGAGAATAGTGCAAAGCATACATTGTATTGGTAGAAAAACTGATCCTGAATGTTGAAGTTAACGGTGAAGTAGTTCGTCAGAAGTTGTATTTGCCTGCCTTCACTTCCAAAACTAGGTCTGGCCATCACAATTCGCTTTTCATGGTCAGACTCAACCACCTCAGGGATGGCATTTGGTGGTATAGAAGATGGACATGGCGGAAATTGACTTCTTTCATTTGGAGTTTTATCTGGTGACACCATTCCTACAAAAGTCATAGTAAAAAAATATCTGAGCTATGTTTTGGTAAAAGATACATAACTTCCACATCAAGCATCCAACATCAATATTTAAATTACTATTCAGACATTTGCATAGTAACAAATTTGATGAGATTTAAAAATAGGGAAAATTACATACATAGCATCTGAAACATTGCACTTTACAAAATCTAGCATGCCCCGATCAAATCATTGATAATTTAATAAAAATGAAAATATGGGTTGGGGTTTTATAATGAATTTTGATATTTAAGTGAGAATTTGAAAAATGGATGAAAGAGAGGACAAGATTTGTAAATAGCAACGTTTTGGGCGGTATGTATGTAAAGAACCCTTTAAAATATGCTTTTACAAAAAATATATATATATATAGATCCAGAAATAGTACCGGTAGATTTTCTAGTAGTATCCTTGCAAGCAGTAATGAGACTAACCTTAGATGCAGTAGATATAGTATTTGGAGTTGAGAATTTTGATCATAATATAGGTTTATAATATATGAACACTCTTAATAGCAATAAATTTCAATTATGCTCAAATCAAAAGCAAGTTGAAAAGCATGTTCAAGTGATGTAATTAAATGATTTGTCATACTTCTTTTAATTTGCTCATTTATGAAAATTTTTCAATATTTGCTAGCAATCTAATGCAAGTTGACAAGTATATTCAAGAAATGCAAGCAATTGAGGTGCTGTCAATCTTTTAAGATTAGGCCTTAATCCTAATTTGAACCAAAAAAATATACTGTTTTAGGTCTTCCCACGTAATGATAAGAGATAAAAAAGAACTTAAAATTCCTTATTATTATTTTTTTTTTCAAAATACCATTCACTTTACTTTTGACTTTAAAATGTAGTTGGATTCATTTTATAATGTGGTAGATTAGGCCTTGATGGTTCAAGAATTAAATCAATAATATATTGTATGCTTCTTAATGATGATAATTCATCTAGAAAATAATCAATATATAAAACTTTGAAATAAAATATTATTTAATCAACAAGTAACAATTAATTAACATCTTCAAGTACATTCAAACTTACAAAATTGTCATATTTAGATTTTATGCCCACCAAACCACATTATGAGAAGTTCAGCAAAATTCTCTTGCAACTCTCATTTTTACATATCAGTCTTCTTGCCTTGAGAATTTGATAACTCGTTATCTCAAGTTTGGTTGTTTTTTTTTGTTTTCTTCTTTTTTTCTCCTCGTTAACACATATGTAATGCTTCTTGGTTCACTAGCCTATAAAATTTGACAACTCATCTTTTGAGGTTTCATTGATTGGTATCTTTTCTTTTATTTCCCTTTCTATTACATATACCTCTATTATATATAACTTCATAAAAAAACTTAAATGTTGATGTGTGCATGTATAATCCTAATTAAGAATTAAAAATTATGAATATAATAAGTTGGAGTCCATTTTGAAAAAAAAAACATAGAATAATTGCTCAGAAAAACCACATCTATTCATTAATGACTTGGGCTTATAAAGCGGCTAACAACTTTCTTTACAAATATATCCCTAGATTTCTTCTATCTTTCCTATTTGCAAATAGGACCCTAAACTAGATACAAATCTCAACACTCACCTTAAGATGGGCAAAAGATATCCACTAAGCTGATCTTGTCAAATAACCTAGACAACTATAATGAGCTAAGTCTTTTGGTCTCTCGAATGACTAAATGACTTAGGTCCAATAATTCATTCTTCAGGTTTTCCTTGATGAAAAACTTATCATCTCCACATGTTTGTTTCTATCGTGTTGCACTAGGTTATTGGCAACGTTGATTATTGACTTGTTGTCGCACCACAACTTCATTTGAGCTCTTTGGTCCACCTTGAGCTCTACCAACAAGGCTCATAGCCACATCATCTTGGCAATTCCTAAAGTCATGACCCTGTATTCTGCCTCTGTTGTTGATCTCGTTACTGCCAACTATTTTTTGCTTTTCCAAGTGACCAAGTTACAGCCTACAAACATGTAATACCCTGACGTGGACCTGCTGTCGTCAGCACAACTCGTTCAGTTAGAATCACAATAGTCCTTAATGCCTACATGTTCATTCTTTCTGAAGATCAACCCCTTCCCTAGTGCAGTTTTCAGAGATCTCAAAATCTGATACACTGCATCCATGTTACCCTTCCTTAAGTCGTGCATTTGGCGACTCACCATGCTTACTATAAATGATATGTCAGGACAAGTGTGACACAAATAAATGAGACGACCTACCAACCTCTGGTATCATCACGATCAACTGACTCTCTTGCCTCTGCGCTCAACTTTTCCTTCTGATCAATTAGTGTAATGGTGGGCTTGCATCCCAATATGTTTGTTTCTGTGAGCAAGTCTAGCACATACTTGCTCTACGATAAAACAATCCGCTCTACTTTACAAGTCACCTCAATTCCAAAAAAAAGTATCTAAGTTGTCTTAGGCCCTTCGTCTCAAACTATTTGCCCGATTTTGTCTTTAGTTGAGCAATCTCTCCCTCATCATTATCAGTGACAATCACATCATCCACATACCAGCAAGTATAGTAATGTGACTACCATGTCGTCGAATGAACGCTGTGTGGTCAGCATTAATCTACTAATAGTTAATGTCAACCTCTGTTCTTTTGAGAAGCTCAAGGATGCTGCTTCAAATCGTACAATGACTTCCTCAGTCTACTTATCTTGCCCACTAATTTGTTTGTGTCGAAACTTAGGGATATATATATTTACACCTACTCTAACAGATCCTCATGAAGAAATGCATTATTCATATTCAGTAAGTCTAACCTCCAACCACCATTCATAGCTAGAGAGAAGAGTGTCCTGACTGTGCTCATCGTTGTCACTAGTGTAAATGTCTCATAGTTTATGCCATACGTTTAAAAATACCCTTTTTCCACCAACTATGCTTTGTAGCGATCATTTTTTTTCTTTTTGAGGTCTGTTTCACTGTGAAGACTCATTTGCTCCTGACTGTCTTTTTCACTATCAGTAGCAACGCGAGCTCCCACATTTTGTTCTTATTAAGAGCGTCAAGTTCATTCAGCATGACAGCCTTCCACTTTGAACCCTCCTTAGTTATCTACCATTGGCTATAGAGACAGTGTCCAAAAATGCAATGAATGCTCTACGTACTGGTGATATGTTAGAGTATGAGATAAACCGAGCAATGCCATGTGAGAAACCAAAATAATCCGTTGAATAATGATCATGAAAATGGCTCGCGGTGCTAACAAAGACTCTCCTTATAGTCATTGGAGTGGAAGGAGAAAAGTGCGGAATCATATCACCTGGGTAATCAGATTATAAGTTAGATGGTGTAAATGTTTTAGGTGTCAGGCTAAACCAAGACAAGGAACTTGATGGCACGAGTGACACTGCAAACATTGTTCCCTCATTTTGCCTCCTCCATGCATACACTCTTAGGTCCCATTGAGCTTGAATCTCTCCGCCTTCAGGTTTATTTGCCTCATTTTTCGGCTCTTCCTCAGTTGATCATTTACACATAGGGACAAGGCATTGTTCAAACATGCACCAAACTCTCACATCACTACTCTTCCCCTCTAGTCTCATAACTCTAGAATCTGGCGAGGCAACAAAGGGTGGGGTCACCTCCAGGGTGTAGGACGGTTTGAATTCTCTAAACTACACTTTTATGCTCACAAAAAGTCTCTTTTCTATCGGACTCCAGCAAACATACCCCTTCTGGGTAGCAAAATAACTTATGAAAACACACTTCAGAGCTCTGAGATCCAACTTCTCTATAGATGGTTTGTTATCCTTCACAAAGTATATACAATCAAATACCTTCAATGGAAGGATCCCACAATTATTTCCTTTAAACATCTGACAATATGACTTCCAATCCAACATACTTGAGAGCATTCTATTGTTTAATTGAGCTTTTGTCAAAACTATTTCCCCCTGCAAGTGCTTTGAGGCATTCATCGTGATCATGATGCTTTAGACTATCTCAAAAAGGTGTCTATTCTTTCTTTCTGCTGCTCCATTTTGTTGGAGTGTATGGACATGTGATTTGATGTTGTATCCTTTGGAATGACAAGTACTCCCCAAATGTCATGTCAGTATACTCTTCCATTATCAGAACTCAATACATTCATTAGTGCACAAATTAAGTCTAGATTGCCTTGTGTAAATCCTTGAAGCAAGCAAACACATCGCCCTTATTTTTCATCAGATACAACCAAGCAACAAGAGAAAAATAATCAATAAAAGTCACAAAATATCGATAATCATTCATTAAACTCGTAGAATAAGATCTCCAAATATCAGAATGTAAGAAATCAAAAACAAAAGAACTCTTATTTCAAAAAATGATATACGAGCTCATAGTAAATTTGTTAAACTCACAAGCATCACATACAAGTTTTTATTTATTTGTCCTATCATATAAAAAAGTATACAAACGACATGTAAACTAAAATAAAAGTGTCACATGTGTCTGTGATGTAGCAGTAACACATCCTATACACTCCACCCAGATCCCCCTACTCCAGCCTACCATGGATGTCAAATTTAAGTCATCCCCTCTCTATCCGAGTACAACAGTCCATTATGTCACGTTTCAAGCCAAAGTATCGGACCCATCCTTTTCTCTTAAAAATTAACTTTAGGAATATCAAATGAAACAATATATTTTAGTTGGAGAATGACACTAATGGATAAAGGTATACTAGAAAAGTAGCGTGCAAAACATTGCACAAAATCATAAAATCGATACACCTCACTATACTCTTACCCACTACAGGTTGTGTTGTATCATCAACAGTCTCAATAGTCCAGAATTGATATATGAGTGTAAGAAGTGAACGCTCTAGCAGTACTTGTCACATGTTGAGATGCACCTGAATCTACTATCCATTACAGAGATCTTATGATGAAAAAAATGACAAGAGCATGTGTATCAGCAGTACTTGTCATAATGAGCATAAGTAGCAATAATACCCCAGATGACAAGTATGTGGATGCCTTCTCAGCCCCATTACCAGCTTTTTTATGCTTCCTCTTCAACATCTTCAGAACCGTATGATCTACATAAGTAAAGACTATACATTTCTCTTCCTCATCCTCTGCTACCATAAGATTTACCTAGTATCTTCCTCTTCTGCCTCTTTGACGACCACGACCACTAAACTGTCCACGTCCCCGCGTCTCTCTCCATTGGTGGCTTAGGACATACCTTGCTTAGATGGCCTACTTCACCACAGTTGTAGCATTTGTGAGTCTCTCCCTGAATATTTGTCATTCCTAAGTTCGAGGGAACCAAAACAGATCGCTTACTTGTAAGTTCACTCAACTAAGAATATAGCCTCATGTGATTCTCTTGTATCATCGCAGCGATGGCCTCATCCAATGAAAGGATCGTCGTCTGGGCTAAGAGGATTGATCATTTTTTATCAAAGGTCGGGTTTAGATGAGTTAGAAACTGCATAATCATCATCTATACAGAGATCTCCCCATGCACCGTGGATTACCACAGCTTGATAAAGGTGAAAAGTAATCAAGATCTTGTCATAGCCGCTCCAGTTCAATGGAGTACTCTTGAACTAATCTATCACATTGTAATACTACCTCTATGTCACATTGAATCTGGAACACTCTCAAGTGGTTCTCAATCCCAGCATGTCCTCTTCAGCTTTGCCCAAATGTCATTCACCTTTTGAATGTCACTAAAATATGAGGTAATTAATGGAATCACCGAGTTGAGAAGCCAGTTATAAAGCAATGTGTGTGTGATACTCCTCTCATCTCC
>NEWO01000148.1:1164783-1185584 GCA_003013225.1 Phalaenopsis aphrodite | reverse complement strand
AACTCTCATTTTAGGGTCAGTACCTAAATGCTAATTCCCTCTCTCTAAGGTGGGTACCTAAATTCTGATTCTCTTTTCAAGGTTGATACCCAAATTTCAACTCTCATTCTACCTAAATTCTGATTCCCTCTCTCTGAGGTTGGTACCTGAATTCTGATTCTCTTCTCGATGTTGATACCCAAATTTCAACTCTCATTTCGGGGTCAGTACCTAAATTCTGATTCCCTTCGATCAGCTCTTGAGTTGGATATGAGTCCCCGCACTTTCCTTCTCAATCTGATCTTTTCGCTACCTCTTGGGTTGGATGTGAGTCCCAGTTCTTTCCTTCCTAATGTAGCAAACATATTTCCTTTGTCACCACATAGGTTGGATGTGAGTCCCGGTGCTTTCCTTCCTAGCATGACATATATTCTCCTGTCGTCTCTTAACTCGGATGTAACTTCCCCAGCGGTATTCTGAGTTGTTCTAGTTCCTATGTTTCGCTTAGGTTGGGTATGGAGTTTTACTTCTAACCCTGTAATAAATCCTAAGACAACAAACAATATTTTTGTTCGACTAGTTTCAGCTCATAATAAACCCTTTTTGTTTCACTTATTTTCACCACATTCTTCAGGATCAAGATCATATTTTGATTCCTTTCCTCATACATTCTTTAATGACATAGCCAAATTTTGAGTATTTCTTTTGCATATACTTTGAAAATTGACGATTGAAATCATTTGAAAATTCAAATCCCACAACAGTTTGAAAATTCATTTACTCATCCTCAACGAAAATCGTACTTCACCTCACTTCAAACTTGACATTCACTTTGTCCAAAGTATGGTTACTTGGACATTCTTGAGGAATCAGGTTCATCGTTTCGGTCAATGCCAATAGGCGCGTGGTGCTTGTGTAGCACACCACACCTATTGGTGGTCCATTTGTTGACCTCGTTTTGGAGGCCTTCGTTTCCCTTCTCTAGATACCCTAAGATCTAGCCTTAAAATCCCCCTATTTTGACTCTCTTAGAGGACTAAACTGCACCTCTTAGAAATTCAAGCCTCTTTTTTTCGCTCTTTGCAGTTTCATATGGATGGTTTTAGATCCTCAATATTCGGATGAGTCAATCGAAAAGCCGACATATTGAAGCTCAAATTGAGCTCCTATAGAAATTTGAAAGAAAGGACTAGACTAAGCTCCTATAGATAGTACTTTTCAATGAAATCGGAAAAAGAGGTGTGAAATGGGAATGACTCAAAGTTGGAACATTTATTGTGGAATCCAAAGGAGGAAGAACTAAGGGATGTCATAGATTCAGAGGAGAACCTCGATGACTTCCCAATCTATCTTAATGTTTGGCTTAAGTTTTGAGGACAAAATTATTTAAATTTTTTAATCTGCCAATTTTATTAGTTTAGGGCTTACATTTCTGTGAAACAATCATATAAATAGCCTAGAAGATATGAGGGTTTAGGTCGTGATGAACGACAACCTCAGAATACTAAGATGAGTTAGGGCTTATTCTGTACAACAGAGCTATACAAAGGCCTAAAGATAAGGTGAGGATTTATGTTGCATAAGTAAACAATCTTAAAATCCTATGGCTCAGTTGTTTAATTCTAATGAAGGAAATTGGTTTAGCTAGGAAATACATGTTTTGCTGTTGAAGATTGTCGTGCTGCCTACTGTGCTAGCTCCAAGCTCCTTACCGTGACTAGTTTAAGTTTTCTAGGGTGTCAAGTTATGATGTCAAATCAGGAGGCCCTATGGTTGTAGCTCTTTAAATATATTGGGGCATGTTAAAGTTGATTAGAGCGACACTAGTAGGATCCTACGGTTCCCTCATTCCGGTACCGACCAAAGGAAAATATGTTGAGATTTTCATACCTATTTTATAATATTTTTGATGATATTGCACTTTAAAGAAGGGTATTTTTGATGTTTTGTTGCAGGTATGATAAATTATGGTCATTGGAGAAAAAAGATGTAAAAAGGAGCAAATTTAGAGCGAAAAGGACCAAAGTATCAAGAATTGAACTAGGGCACCGACGACAAGTCCAACGACGCCGACGAAGAGATTTTCCCAAGACTCCAGCCAATTATTTTAGAGGGCCCGCCGACGGCGCCCTCGAGGTCGTTGATGGCGAGATCGGCTGTTAATTCAAAAGGTGCATTGAATGTGGACGATTTTTGGAGGGATGCTTAGGCAACTCTTGGGAAAACTCTTCTACAACTTTAAAAGAAGATTTTGACCAAAAATGGGAGGGGAGTTTGAGGAGTTCAAAGGTTTGAACAGTGTCTAAGAGCCCTAGTAGTGTGTAGAGAGTTTACTTTAGGGTTAGATTGTGAGAAATTCTTTGAGAGATTATAAGAGTGGAGGGAAAGTGAGAGATTTCTTCCTCCTTGCCGCTTCAAAGAAGAATTCTGTGTGTTGTAAAGAAAGGAAGAGATTTAGAGTAACTTCGAGGAGTTTGCTTAGGGAGGAATTAGAGATATGTGTTATTTACTTGTTATAGTTTCTATGACTTTGCTTTTAAATATAAATTCTGAGTTTTGTTGTGTCTTTCCCATGAGTTTTCTCTGTTTTTCTCCTTGTCTTGAGATTTGTGAAATGGTGATTTGAATTAGTTGAGCCTTGAAAATGTTAAAGAAGTTGTGATGATTTTTTCACTTCGATCTTAATTTACTTTCAATCTGGCCAATTGATTTGTTAAAATATGTTGAGTTTTACTACTAAAGTGAAGATTACATCCAAGATTCAGGGAGGTCAAAACCCTTGGAAGTTGGGTGCAAATAAGTAGGGAAATAAAATTATCGGGTGTAGAATTAGAGATTTTAGAGTGACAGACTAAAATCCTAAATTTGGTTTTATCGGTTGGGTGCTGAAGTGTAGATGTTAGCCTTCAGGTGAGGGAAACGTGGGAGCTCTGAAGTGAGAGCCAATATCCTCCCAGCCTAGCCGCAGATTCAGTAACTAAGCATGGGATTAGTCAATGTTCTTTATGCTTGGACCAAAGGGTAAAAAATAGGTATGCTCCTTGGCACAATCTAATTTGAACTGATTCACTTTATCAATTATTGAATATTTTATATATACATCTTTATCAAATCTATAACCGTTATTAAGTTTTTGGTGTCGTTGCTGAGGAATTAAATCTTCTAGTTGCAGTATTAAATACTTATATTTTTAAGCATATATAAAGTCACTGTTAAGTTTTTAGCGTTGTTGCCGGGGAGTAAACAAGAATCATAATTATAGTAACATACAAATTAGGACTATTAGAAAATTTTTACTGGAATTGCAACTTATTTTAATATTTAGTTAACTATTTTTCTGTGTATTGATTTCAGTTGTATGCGTAAATTTGGACCTGAAAATCTTATACCCTACGATTTGGAATTAGAACACACTGTTAGAAGAATTACAAGACTAAGAAGAGAACCTAGAAATCTTGACACAATGGAAAACAACGTAAATAATCAAGAAATCGAAAATGAACACCAACCTATACTCCTACGAGATTATGCAAATCCTACAGCAGATGAAATTCACTTATCTATCCAAAATCCTAATGTAGCTGCTAAATCATTTGAGCTTAAACTTGCTATTATCCAGATGGTACAAAACAATCAATTCGGAGGTACACCAAATGAAGATCCTAATTTACACTTCACTAATTTTTTTGAACTTTGTGCTGCCTTTAAATATGATAGAGTTTCAAACGATGCTATCAGACTTAGACTTTTTCCTTTTTCATTTAAGGATAAGGCTAAGATGTGGTTACATTTGTTAGCACCTGGATCTATTAGAACTTGGGGAGAACTTTCACAAAAATTTATATCCAAATATTTTCCTCCATCCAACACTGCTAAACTTAGAAATGATATAACATCGTTTTGTCAGATTGATGGAGAGTCGATATATGAAGCTTGGGAGAGATTTAAAAATCTTCTTAGCCCTCATCATTCGTTACCAGATTGGTTAATAATTCAAACTTTTTACAATGGATTAGTGGGATCACTTAGATCGATTATAGATACTGCGGCTGGTGGTTTTTTAATGTCA
Organism: Phalaenopsis aphrodite; assembly: GCA_003013225.1. Classification (NCBI taxonomy): domain Eukaryota; kingdom Viridiplantae; phylum Streptophyta; class Magnoliopsida; order Asparagales; family Orchidaceae; genus Phalaenopsis; species Phalaenopsis aphrodite. The sequence continues at coordinate 1,181,536 of NEWO01000148.1, read as the reverse complement.
AAACCTTTTGATGAGGATTATTCGTTAATATAAGAAATGACTACCAAAAATTTTCAATGGCCCTCTGAAAGGGTAAATCCTAAAAGAGTAGCTAGTATCCAAGATTCTGATGTAATATCTTTGTTAGCTTCGCAGATTACTGCAATATCAAAGAAATTAGATAATTATGGAATGAATTATTCTCCAACACCTACTATGATGGAAGAGAATTCATCTGGGCAATTTGTGGATGTTCAACCTTCGTATGAAACTTTAAATGCTATTAATAGACCCAACAATCCTTATTCGAGCTATTATAACCTAGGTTGGAAGAATCATCCAAATGTTAATTGGAATAACAATTCTTCTACAAATCAGCAATGGGTGAACAACCCAGTGAACCCATTAAGAAATTCATCCAACCAAAGAAATATTAATTATAGACCTTCTTATCCTCTAGGATTTAACAGTAATACTCAATTTAAGGAAAAGAAGCTGTCTATGGAAGAGATGATATTAAACATGGGTCAATAATTACAGAATCAAGGAAATCAATTACAAATTCAAGGAAATCAGTTACAAAATCAAGGAACTGCTATTAAGAATATTGAAAATCAATTAGGGCATATTGCTACTACGCTTAGTAACCAAACATTAGAAAATTTTCCTAGTACTGTGGAACCAAATCCTAAAGATCAAGGAAAAGAACAAATAAAAGCGATACAATTATGAAGTGGAAAAGAATTGGAAACAAGAGTACAAAAAGAAATGGAAACTGAAAAAGAGAAAGTGGATACAGAAAAAGAAAAGGATCATGAATACCCAAATTTAGAATATCCACTTACACCAATGAAAATTACTGTGGAGAAACTTCCACCACCGTTTTCTCAAAGATTGAAGCAACATAAATAAAATAAACAAATTTCCAAGTTTTTAGAAATTCTTAAGAAATTAACTGTAAATATTCCCTTCGTAGAAGCTTTAGAGCAAATGCCCAATTATGTGAAGTTTATGAAAGATATTTTGAACAAGAAGAAGGAAGTTCATTGATAATGAGATTGTTGCACTTAGCGAAAAGTGTAGTGCAATTATTCAAAAAAAGCTTCCTGAAAAATTAAAAGATCCAGGCAGTTTCACTATACAGTGTGCTATCGGTGAAAAATTTTATGGAAGAGCTTTATGTGATTTGGGAGCCAGCATTAATCTTATGCCTCTATCAATCTTCAAAAGATTAGGATTAGGAGAAGTCTCACCGACTTCTGTAACTCTTCAATTAGCGGATTGTTTAGTTACATATCCTAAGGGAGTTATAGAAGTTGTGTTAGTAAAAGTTGGTAAGTTTATCTTTCCTGTGGATTTCATTATTTTAGATATGGAGGAAGATAAAGAAATACCTATCATTTTAGGGAGACCATTTTTAGCTACTGGAAAAGCTATGGCAGACGTTCAAAAGGGAGAATTAACTATGAGAGTTAACGATCAAGAAGTGACTTTTAACATTACAAAATCTATGAAATACCCTGTTGTTGAAAGAGATAATGAATGTTTTCACATGGAAATTAGTGAACATTTAATGAACAAGCATTTTAAAGAACATTTTGAAGAGAAAGAACAATTTGAAGATAGTGATGAAGTTATTTTGGACGAAATAGAAAATGAAGAATTAGATTATGTTCAGGAAAGATTTGAGATGTTGGATATTATAGAAAATGCTGATAAGAATCTAGTTCCTTCAATTATAAAACCAGCTGAACTTGTGTTGAAAATATTGCCTAACCACTTGAAGTATGTGTTTCTGGGAGACTCATCTACACTACATGTTATTATATCTTTAGAATTAAATGATTTGCAAGAGCAAAAACTTTTAGATACATTAAAAAGATATAAGAAAGCTTTTGGTTGGACCTTAGCTGATATTAAGGGAATCAGTCCTTTGATATGTATGCACTGAATTATACTAGGTGAACAATATAAACCAAGAGTTGATCCACAAAGGAGATTAAACCCAATGATGAAAGAAGTAGTCAAGAAGGAAATTTTGAAATGGTTGGACGCTGGAATTGTATATCCTATTTCAGATAGTGCTTGGGTAAGTCCAATTCATTGTGTTCCTAACCAAGGAGGAGTGACTTTTGAAACAAAAGAAAATAATGAATTAATACTTATCAGACAAGTTACTGGGTGGCGTATATGCATTAATTATAGAAAATTAAATACTACAACTAGGAAAGATCGCTTCCCTTTATCATTTTTAGACCAAATAGTAGATAGACTTGCTGCGCACAAATATTTTTATTTTTCAGATGGATATACTGGTTACCATCAAATTCCTATTTCTTCTTAGGATCAAGAAAAGACAACATTTACTAGTCCTTTTGTAACTTTTGTTTTTCGAAGAATGTCTTTCGGATTATGTAATACAACTGTAACATTCCAGAGATGTATGATGTCTATATTTAGTAAGTTAATTGATGATGGATTTGAAGTATTTATGGATGATTTCTCTGTATTTGGAATATCATTTTACGCATGCTTAAATTATCTTGAAAAAATTTTGGAGTTATTCGAAAGAACTAATTTAGTTCTAATTGGAAGAAATGTCAATTTATGGTTGCAGGAGGAATTGCGTTAGGGCATAAAATTTTGAAAAATGGTATGGAAGCAGACCCTGCAAAAATTCAGGTTATATCCAAACTAACACCTCCTACTAATGTAAGAGAGGTTAGGAGTTTTTTTGGACATGCTGGTTTTTACTGGCATTTTGTTAAAGATTTTTTAAAAATTACTAAACCTCTATGCCAACTTTTAGAAAAGGATAAGAAATTTGAATTTACTGAAAACTGTTTAAATGTCTTTTGAGTTATTAAAAGAAAAATTAATCACAGGCCCTATTATAGTTTCACCTAACAAAGAGAAACCATTTGAACTGATGTGTGATACTAGTGATTATGCTATTGGAGTTGTTCTTGGACAAAGGCAAGAAAATATTTTTAAAGTTATATATTACGCTAGTAAAGCTCTTTATGATGCTCAAATTAATTATATTGTTACTGAAAAAGAGTTACTGGCCATTGTGTATGCTTTAGACAAATTTAGATCTTATTTAATTGAGACTAAATGTGTTGTGCATATTGATCACTCTACCATTAAATATCCGATGCAAAAGAAGGATGCCAAACCAAGGTTAATTAGTTGGATACTTTTGATGCAATAATTTGATCTTGTGGTTATTGATAGAAAGGGAATTGATAATCAAATTGCTGATCATTTGTCAAGATTAGAAAATCATGAATTATCGGACACCGACAATGAAATTACAGATAGTTTCCTTGATGAACAACTTTATAATATTAATGAGTGGAAAATACCATGGTATGCTGATATTGTTAATTATATTGTAAGTAATATTTTGCCACCTATGCTGACATTACAACAATAAAAAAAATTCATTAATGATGTGAAATCATATTTTTGGGATGAGCCTTATTTATATAAACAATGTAAGGATCTTATTATGAGAAGATGTGTACCTTGTGAAGAAACTGAGCTAATCATTCAGAAATTTCATGATTCTGAATTTGGAGGACATTTTGGGATTGATAATACTGTTTATAAAATTTTACAAGCAGGATTCTATTGGCCTACTCTCTTTAGAGATGTTTACAGATACATAAAAACTTGTGATTGATGCCAACAAGTAGGCAATCAATTTAGAAGAAATGAAATGCCTCCGAATTTCATGTTAGAAGTTGAGATCTTTGATGTTTGGGGATTAGATTTTATGGGACCATTTATTCCTTCATTTGGGAACTTATATATATTAATTGTAGTATACTGTGTTTCAAAGTGGATAGAAGCACAAGCTTTATCTCATTGTGATGCTAAAAGTGTTTCAAGATTTTTAATGAAAAATATTTTCTCTAGATACAGAATGCTGAGAATGATTATCACTAACGGAGGATCTCATTTTAGGAATAAGCACATTCAGAGATTGGCAGAAAGGTTTAATATTATTCATAGAATCTCTACTTCCTATCACCCTTAAACCAGTGGGTTAGCTGAAGTTTCTAATAGAGAGATTAAACAAATACTTGAGAAAACTGTAAACCCTAATAGAATAGATTGGTCCACTAGACTAGATACCACATTATGGACTTACGGAACTGCTTATAAACTCTTATTGGAATGACTCCTTACAGGCTGACTTTTGGAAAGACTTGTCACTTACCGGTAGAATTTGAACATAAAGCATATTGGGTGATTAAAGAATTCAATGATAACTTGAAAGATGCTGGTGAGAAGAGATTATTACAATTGAATGAATTGGAAGAATTAAAAAATGAATCTTATGATAACGACAAAATTTATATGGAAAAACTAAATTTATTACTTGATCGGAAGATTAACCAGAAGAAATTTGAACCAGAATAAGAAGTTTTGCTTTACAATATAAGGCTGAAATTATTTCCTAGGAAATTGAAGTCTCGTTGGTTAGGACCCTTTACCGTGCCTCAAGTTTATACTTATGGAGTTGTTGAAATTGAATATCAAAAGACTGGGAATAGATTTAAATTAAATGGACACAGATTAAAACCGTATTTTGAAGGTAAAAGACCAAATTTTAAAGAGGTTTTAATGACGAGTCAACCTGAATAATACCAAAATAGGTCGGGCTGACGACGTTAAATCATGCGCTTTATGAGAGGCAACCCATAGTTATCTTTATTTTTATTGCGATTATAGCAGTTTCATTTGAAATTATCGTTAGTTTTTGGTAGTATTGAACTCTACTACTCATATTTACCCTTGAATCATCATAAAAGTTAGATCCATAGAAAAATTGAAACGCCTTTGGACTAGAGCGAAACTGTGCAATTTTTGACTTGGGCGCCGACGGCGAGTTTTTCCCGAGAGTCTAGGTAATTAAATTCTAAAGGCTCGCCGAAGGCGCCATCGACGCCGCCGACGGCGAGACCGGCTGGATGGCAGTTTTTTGAAGTTTGAATGGATGGTTTTTGGCGGTTTTAGGCGGGAGTTACTCCTTTTAAACTTCCAAATTCGATTCCTAAGTTCATATTTCCCCAAAAATGAAGTGAAACTCCACCAAATTCATCCCTGTGGCATCCAATTCCCCTTAAAACCATAGAATGCCAGTGTTCAACTGGATAAAGTTCATTAGTGTTGAGGCGCAGCGAATCTTCAACAAGGTACTGACAAAGAAGAGATTAATTAAGGAAAGAGAATTCGTGAATTGAGGATTGAATAATCCATCAACGACAATTGAAGAGATGATTGTGCGATGAAGATGGGAAGTGCTGTGCTTTACTACAACCACCGTAGTTGTTCATGCAGTGAAGGAATTTTATGCTAATTTGCATGGAATCGACCAGGGAGTTGTCAATGTGCGAGGTAGATGGACAAATTTTACTTCTTCACGAATCAATGAGTTATATATGATCGAGAACGTTCCTGTCTGCCATTATTCCAACTTCATCATGACAAGAAACCTGATGAATGAGATCTACCAATATTTAACGAACAAAACTAAAAATTGGGAAATGAGAGAAAATGAGTATGTTAGTTTTTATGCAACACTTTTAAACCCCTTTTTGAAATGCTGGCACTTCTCCATTTCTGCAAAACTATTACTGACGATGAAGATTGGAAAAGTTACTAAGGAAAGTGTTATTCTGAATTACTGCATCTAAATGAGACTGTCGATCGATATTGGATCTATAATTATGAAGTCTATTTCGGGCTTGATCGTGCATGGATCAACTTATGGGCTTGGACATCCTTCCATAATTTTCTTACTTTGCAGTCAGTTCCAAGTATCAGATGAGAATTGGAAAAATGTGCTTCTACCTTGGAAGCCTTTGGACCCAACTAAGAGATTCCCAACCAATGAAGATGAAAATGATATGACTATTATGGTGGATTAATTGTCTCAGAATTCACTGCTTATTCAGCCTTTAGTTCCTGACAAAACACTAGTGATCCTGCAAAGAATCAAGAAATTAGAAAAAGAGATACAAAATGTTATGAATGCAATTAACAATATCTCTGATTTCTTCGATCATCTTGACTGGAGGATGAAAGAACATTTTGCTCACTCTGGACATATCGAAGATAGTTTGATAAGATTGATAAGAAAGATGAAATTGATAGAAGAGGACTATACTGAAGAATTTCCATACGGACCCTTCTATAACCTCTTCATTCATGTTCAATCAATGGGTGATCTCAGAGGAGAATCTGGCACTGAATATGAAGAATAGTAGATTTACCTTGCTACCTATATGTCTATGTATGTAATTTGGTTTGAACTTTGTGTTTGCTTTGCTTTAGAATTTTGCTTTTAGATCTCTATATAGTTGAGACTGAGCATAGGATGTTTGTTTTCAGCGTTTTGAGTGTTGTGACTTGGATTGCCACGCTGAATTGATGTATTAAGGTTGAGAAAATACCAATCTTAGGTGTGTCGTGTAATGTATATCGTAACCCTTGGAATTTACATATAATTGTGATGTTTTGTGTTGTGAATGTTTATTTGTGATAGTACATCATTTAATCACTTAAAATTATGTCTAGAATGATTGAACGAATGTCGTTGAGGCTTGAAATTGATCAAAATTGCAAAAATCTAGAAATTCAACAATTTCAATAGAGCTCGCCGACGACACCCTCGACGCCGCCGACAACGGACTTTTTTTGAGACTTAGGATATTAATTCAATAGAGCTCGCTGACGGCGACGAAGACCCCACCGACAACGAGATCCTGAAAAAACACCTTTAACCGCAATTTTGACCAGTCAACCACCACTATTCATCATCCCCTTCCTCTTAAAAATGAAAACTTCGATCTAGGACTTGAAGATCTTGGATTTGTGGGTGATTTCAAGGCATTTATACACCGGATTTGATTATCTCTTGGTAAGAGCTTCACTCCAAACTAAAAATATTTGATTTTCACCATGAATTTCTTCCACATTGAGAAGGTTCAAAAAATTTGAGAATGTGAAGAAAATATTGGGAAGAAATTCATGGAATTTAATGTTGAACTCTTAGAAGCCATTATTTGCATATTTGAAGTATATTTTGGAATTTTTCTATAATTTTGATTTGATTGAAATGGCTCCATGACAAAAGAGACTACTTGAGTTTGACGAGTCTCACTTGTTTAATGCGAAGGCTCAATCGAGATTTACTTCAGTATTTGATAGAAAGAAATGTATACAAGATCGAGTTTTTAAGAGTCCGGGAGGAGAATTTGAACGAGTTATTACTGAACAAAGGTGAGAAAACTTCTATTATACAATAAATAAGGCTTTTGCAAATATTGTAAAAGATTTTTATGCCAACATGTTCTATTCTGAAGGCGGAATCGTTCAGGTGCGGGGATTTTCTGTTGAATTTAGTGCCGCATACATTAACTCCTTCTATGAAGTCCCTGACTCCTATAACTTCCATTATGAAACCTTCAGTACATTGGAGGGCCCACTGAATGATGTTATCAACTTTCTCACTGATGGGAAATGAACATGGAAGATAAAACAACAAGAACGGGTAAATTTTTCTGCTTCCATGTTGAATGCCACATCTAAAGCGTGACATTATTTTATTTCCTCTACTCTGTTACCGATCTATCAGCATAGTGAGGTAACAAGAGATAGAGTTATTCTGAATTTCTGTATTTAGAATAATAGAAATATAAATGTATGGAGAATCATTTTTAAGAATATATTGACCACAGAAAGGAGTGAAACAAGTGGAAGTCTGGAACATCCTGACCTTATTTATGCACTTTGCCAACTTTCTACAGTGGAAGCTGAAGGTGATGAAGAATGGGTTTACCCTATGAAACCCATTAGAAAATCTAATTTAAAGACTTATGAATCCCATGAAAAATGGAGAACTGGGAGTAGAAGTCAAGAACCTTCTACTAGTAGAGATATCCCCTCTACTAGTTATGACCTTCTTCTAGTTCCCCTACCCTGAATGATTTAGTGAATGAGTTGACCTTGCAGTGAAAGAGTATAGAGTTAATAAATGAAAGAATTGGGGGTTTAGAACATAGATATGATTATGATAGTGAGTACCTTCAGAGGTATTCTGACTTTGAGATAGCTCACTACAAAGCTCAAGCCCGACACTATAGATGTGAGCCTGATGTTACTTTTCCTGAATGTCCTCGATATACTCAGTATCAACCCAATCCACCTGCTAACTAAGGAGACAAAGATATAGTTTAGGATCTTGACATTTGATAGTATTTGATGTACTTTTACTTTTACTTTTGTAATTTTTGTAATAGAAATAAATGTATGTGTGTTTGTACTTTCATTTTTATTTTTATGTTGCAAATGGATAATTTTCAATTATTGTTATAATTGTTTGGTGTGGTTGTTGAAATTTGTTAAATTGTAATGTGATGTGATTTTTATTTTACATTTTAATTATAATTTTTTTATTTAGTATTATGGATGTGTAGTAAAACATTGTGTTTGTATAATGTTTAGTTTGTACTTATTTCAAAATTTCATTACCCAGCAAATTCTCTAATGATTTATATGTATAGAAAGCTCATAATGTTATAGACTAGGTGAAGTAGAAATTTTGAGAAGGACTGCAAAAAATTCAGAAAGATGAAAATGCCTAAAATACTGAGGTATGATTTATATTTAGAATTTTTCTTTCCACCTGTATCATTTCATATTGAAAAATTTAAATTTGGGAGAGGGAAGAAAAAGATTAACTATTAGATGTTCTCAATTTAAATATTTTCAAAAATTATTAATATGATTTTATATAGTGAATTTAATTCAGATAACTATATTTTGTAGATATTTAAATATTTGGTAGATTTAAAGGAATATTTTTGTAATGAAAATTAGTTTTGTGGATTAAGATATTTAGTATAAGAGAATAAGACTATAGTTAACTATTTAAAGTAAATGAAACTATATTTTGAAGTGTTAAGAATCTGGAAATTCATTTGAGAAGAAAAGATTGGGGCTCAATGATGTAAAAACTATGAAATATTTTTAAGGTAAAGAAATGCTTTGATTTTCAAATTTAGGGAAAGAAAATTGATGTTTAAAATCATTAAAGACTATCCAGATATAGTAATCCTCACTTGAAAAAGGAAAAAGAAAGGATTGACAACAATCTCTGAAAAGAAAAGAAATATATATAGGATTGAAAGCAATCCAAATGAAAAAGAGAAAAGAAAAGAAAGAAAAAATATATATATAAAAGTGAGGAGAAGCTTGAGGAGATGCCTAATCAAAACTTGGCTTCATTGGACCCACTTAAAGGGAAAACCTAAATACATTCCTGAACTTAAATTTATGGATTATATCTTTTACTAGTAGTGTTCTCATGAAGTTCCTATCATTTGAATATTCTAAGTGACTTGATATTACAACATATAGTCATTATTGAAATGAATAGAAGATTAGAACTTTTAAACTTATGGCTAGATAATCTTGTAGCTACAAAGTTAATTTAATTACTTAAATTTTTTTCTGAAAATCTCACTGTGGTATTTTTTAAATCAAACTTATAGTATTTCTGAATTAAAACTTTACTACAATAGATCATAACTTTTATGTAATACTAAAATTACTTGAGGACAAGTAATAGTTAAGTTTGGGGGATTTTGACCAAAGGAAAATATGTTTAGATTTTCATACCTATTTTATAAAATTTTTTATGATATTGCATTTTAAAGAAGGGTATTTTTGATTTTTTGTTGCAGGTATGATGAATTATGGTCATTGAAGCAAAAAAATGCAAAAAGGAGCGCATTTAAAACGATAAGTGTTATTTACTTGTTGTAGTTTGTATGACTTTGCTTTTATATATAAATTTCAAGTTTTGTTGTGTCTTCCCCATGAGTTTTGAGTAGTTTTCTCTGTCTTTCTCATTGTCTTGAGATTTGTGAAACGATGATTTGAATTCGTTGAGCCTTGAAAAAGTTAAAGAAGTTGTGATGATCTTTTCACTTTGATCTTAATTTACTTTTAATTTGGCCAATTAATTTGTTACAATATGTTGAGTTTTACAACTAAAGTGAAGGTTACATCCAAGATTCAGGGAGGTCAAAGCCCTTGGAAGTTGGGTGCAAATAAATAACGAAATAAAATTATCGGGCGTAGAATTGGAGATTTTAGAGTGACAAACTAAAATCCTCAATTCGGTCCTATCGTTTGGGTGCTGAAGTGTAGATGTTAGCCCTCAAGTGAGGGAAACGTGGGAGCTACGAAGTTAGAGCCGGTATCCTCCCAGTCTAGTCGCAGATTCGGTAACCAAGCATAGGATTAGTTAATGCTCTTTATGCTTGGACAAAAGGGTAAAAAATAGGTATGCTCCTATTTGACACAATCCAATTTGAACTGATTCACTTTATCAATTCTCTATAATTTCTTGACAAGGAGAAGGATGCTTTCTTATATATTGAATTTCACATTAGAAACGTTATTAGTATAATTAGTTATTTAAGATTTATTAAATCTACATATTTATTTCAATTGTTTTTTAGTGACAGATAAGAAATTTGGATTATATTGTTTGATTAAGTATTGATTTTCTAAAATCTTAGTTCGTAGCCTCTAATATTACTCCCTGTGGGATCAATATCTAGGACTCCATTAGTGCCCTATATTACTTGAGTGATACGTACACTTGTGTTGATAAGTGTGACTTTACCATTATTAAATATTTTATGTATACATCTTTATCGAATCTATAACTGTTATGAAGGTTTTGGTGCCGTTGCTGAGGAATTAAATCTTCTAGCACCACTATTAAATACTTGTATTTTTAAGCATATATAAAGTCGCTGTCAGGTACCACTATTTTTTATTGGATTCACTTAGTCCAAATAAATTTAATAAAATCAACTTAATGAGTTTCATAATTTCATTTAGACTGTGGGAAGCATCGTTGGCAACCGTAGGTCATCTCCTCTAAGGGAATCCTGATCATCCGATAGAGACGTCTTAATTTAGTTGCAATTGTTGTTTCGTGATGTTTGTGATTAAATTTTGAGTTATCAATATTTTGAATTTTGTGGCAGTGAATTTTATCTTGGTTGATTTTAGATTTGATTTTGGTTTTTGTTTGGTGGCTATCCTAGCAATTTTGGTTTTCATGCAGGGTGACATTGTTGTTTAGCTAGCAAGCTTTGTAAGCATAAAAAGTACGGTATGAAAGTACAAGAAAGACAACACTGTAAACTACAAAAAGTGTACCTGACAAGCCTTTTCGTTCCACCACCTAAAACTCAAAATGCATGTGAGAGCATGATCCCAATATATTTTCATATGTAAAATTTAAGAAGTTGACACCATTACTTGAAGATTTTAATCCTCAGTAATGACACCAAAAACTTGATCCCAAGAAAAGTAAGATTTCAATAATATTTCTAGGGATTCTACACAAGTATATGTATTATTATCAGGTAATATAGAGCTTTCTTATTAAGCCCTGAATATCGATCCCACGGGTATTGAGGTTTATCACGACGATTTTCAAGAGAACTTCTAGTTTAGAATAACACACCATAGCTTGGAAGATCAACAAAAGTTTGATTTTGATTTTATCCTACAATTATCACTACAATACTACTTCTACTTCTAAATTAAAATACTTAGTGAAAATTAGAAAGTGAGGTTTTTAATATATTAAAAGTACTCTTGCTCATGCAAAGAAAGTAGTGACATGTGTAAAAGTAAAACAAGTAGTGAGAGAGATTGTGACAAATACGAGCAATTATATTCTCTACCCTTACTATAGATGTTATAAAGAACATTGGTTAATCTAAAGTTTGAACAACTTTGAAGACGGGCTAGGTAGGGAAGATACTAGCTCTCACTCTACAGTTCCCTCTTATCTCTCCACCTAGAGGCTAACATCTCACATCAAAACCTAAAACAATATACCAAATTAGGGGCTTTAGCCTGTCACTCTAAAGTCCTCTAATTCTACATCCTTTAAAGATTATTTCCTTATTTATTTGCACTTAACTTTGTGGACTACATTCTCATCCATACAATCTTATTTGATTCTACCACAATTGATTGAGACAATACCATCCAAGATCTTACATGTTCTCACACAGATTTTAACATGCAAGTTGATCAAGTTACATGTAAATGAAGAACAAAGTAAAATCATCACAATTTATTCTCACTCTTCTCAATTTTATATCCTACACATGCATACTAATTCATTACAAGAGGGAAGAGTAAAGAAAACTACTCACTACACATGGAGAAACAACAAAATTTTTTAGTGAATAAGACTTTGAAAACGTACAAAAAAAGTAATAAATTCAAATCAAAATACAATTAAAATACTTATCTCTGATAGAAATCAAACTCTCCTTATATAGCAAAAGCAATCTCCTAACAATCCTCTCCAAGAACAAAGTGAAAAGAAAGAAGAAATCTCTCACTCCCTCTCTTTCTCTCTCACCTTGTCGCCTTGCTTGGGGCTTATGCCCAAGCCTTCTTTTCTTCTTCTCCAAGTCTTATTCTCATCTTTCAATTAATTCAAGAGTTTAAGAGTTGTTTTAAAAACATTTCCAAGCCTTTTTATAATGTCCCAAGAGCTGCTTAAGTGTCTCTTCAAAGCTGTCCAGATTCAATGAATCTTCCAAATGGTGCCCAAAGTACCTCTTCAAAACTACATATAACTGCCCCAAATTCTTTTAGAAAGTACCTTTTCTCATTTCCAATGAATTTCTTAAGAGATGCACGAAGCATCGCTTCAAAAATCGTCCAAATCTGACGTATATTCTAGAAGATATGTTGAAAACAATCACCGGTGCCTAAGCACCATTTTTTGGGTGCTTAAGTGCCCCCCTCTCTGTCTGGTGGATTCTAAGCATCATTTTGGGTCCGGTTTAGGTCCCCTTGGCTCCGGTGTGCCCCGATGGGACCCGATTTGCTCTTATTTGTTCCGTTTTGGTCCATTTTTGTTCATTTTGCTCCAATCTCTCCAAATTCTTCAATTTGATGTACCTACAACCAAAAACACAAAAAAATATACCTTTAAAGTGCAATACATTATAAAATGAAGCATGAAAAATAATACATTTTAGGCGTAACAAAATCCCCCAAACTTAAATATTACTTGTCCTCAAGTAATACTGCATTTTTAAAATAATTTATGTAGATTATAGTTAATGGGTCATCCATTAGAATTGTTAAAATTTTGTTCTAAAAATGTGATAGTTCAAATTAGAAGAACTTCTAATGAATCAAACTAGCCCAGGGTCTAAAATTTTATCATCAAATTTGGAAATTTTTTTTCCTATCTAGTTCAGAAATACATGCAGATTTTTCAAACTTCTGATCCTATGAACTTTACTTTCTAGACTTAAGAACTCTCTTAAAAATAAATTTTACTAATATAAGTATAAAAAGCAAGCTTAGGATTTTTCTAAGTTCTTTACTCTAGAAAGGCTCAAGTGAAACCAATTTTTGATTAGGACTTCTCCTCAAGCTTTTCCTCACTTTATTTTTTTTTTTCGGGATGTTTTTGATCCATTATTATTATTATTTTTCTTCTTCTTTTTTTTGTATGTGAGGATTACTATATCTAGAGAAGTCCTTAAATAATTTTGAATTCCACAATCCTCCTCTAAAGTTAAGACTTATTACTTTCCTTCACTTGAAAAGATGTATATTTAAAAAGAAAATACTTTCTAAGAGAGCCTTAAATGTTTGAAAATAAAAATTCTAACAATCTTTAATTTTTTAAAAAATACAATTTTTCCTACTAATGATAGTTATTCATTTTCCCAAGTTCTCAACTAAATATCCTTAACTCTAGGTTCACCCTTTTCACTAAAAATATCAGCTAAGTTTTCCTACTCCATTTCTATATTTAAAATTTTAACATTCTTAAGATGACTCCATAGAATAATAATCAATAGAAATAAAATAAAAATTTATTGGTAATAATTTTGAAAACAAGTAAGGTTTAAATTTGAAATATTTTTCTTTCTCCCCCGAACTTAAGCTCAAACATGTGTACCAATGAAGTACAAAAATATGCGACAGGGAAAGATCACTTTTACAATTTACTACACATCCTACAAAAATATCAACAAATAACACATGGTAGAATATTGCAATCAAAAGTAAATCTAGCCTAAACATGTTTGACATAACACTATAAAGGAATTTTAAATAGTAGAACATGTACAAACTGAAGATTAAATAGTAGCACATTTTAAACTTCATAAAGGAATTGCTGGATGCTAACAAGTTTAAAATATTGAGATAAGTTTTGTCATATATAAAGACTCATTTAACTTGACTTACAAACATAGACACACAAACTCCAATACATAGACTCACAGATTCATAAAAGTTCAACAACTGATGTTAATTTGATCTCCCTTCTACTCAAATTTCCCCTCCTTACTTTGAATTTCTAATAGAAGAAACTACACTAATAAAGTGGGTGTATTATAAAAACTTGTATAATTATCACCCATGGACTAGAGTTACTTCATGTGTTATCTAAGTGTAAGGCATACACAATCTGGTAAATATAGTGCAATTTATCCAGATGTTTGTTGTTCACTAAGTAAGTTCATGACCTTACTAGTGAAGACAAAGTTAGATAAAGGAAGTAATAGAGTTTACATGGAGTGTCTCAAGTCCAAACACTACATGATTCAAGGTAATGCTCATCTTCGGTTAAGAATTAAGTCGTAACAGACTCGTCAACCTGCTATTACCATAAATCATATACAAATCTAGTCATGACGAAGGAATTACCTCATAACATTAATCCAATCCACTCTTACACATCAAACACAGATCAAAGTAAAACATTAACAACAATCACAATAAACAGATAACAAAGATAACCATGTGTTGCCTCCCACGAAGCACTTGGTATAACATCGACAACCCGATACATCCAATTTTTACTCTGGTTGCCCCAGCATCAGATTCTCATTCATTTTGTCCGTATACCACAAAATATGCCATTAAGTGATTTTGAATAACTCTTTCTTAAGAAATCTTTTAATCATTTCATCATTAATTCAGGTTTTTATGATTGAGTCAAATTTGAAGATATAAAGACTGCTAGTGTAGATGAATTCCCTAAATAGGCATGCCTTAATATTGTATGAGTATATTCATCTTAAGTTCATGAGATTTTTCAACAGATGGAATTAAAATTTTATTATTTTTGGTAACATCAATCATTTCACACCTCTTCTGAACACGCATACAGTCTTCTTTAAACAACATTTTCAACTCATCATCAAAGTCCATTTCGATCTCATCTGTTAACTTACTCTCATAACTTTCTTGGAAATGGTATTTACTTAGATAATCAATTTCATCGATCCAAAAACAATCATCATCTTTTCTCTCAACTGGATACTTCATAGCCTTTAAAACATCAAAAGTGACTTCTTAGTTATTAATATTCATAGTCAAATCTCCTTTTTATGCATCTATCATAACTTGTCCAGTAATAAGAAAAGGTCTCCCCATAATAATTTGATTTTCTTTATCTTCCTCCTTATCTAATACAATAAAGTCCATAGGAAAGATAAATTTATCAACTTTAACAAGCACATCTTCTGCAATCCCTTTTGGATAAATGATAGATCTATCAGCTAACTGAAGGGTTATGGTAGTGAGAGAAATATTGGCTAAACCTAACATTCTAAATATTGATAGAAGCATCACATTAATGCTCGATCCTAAATCGCATAAAGCTTTTTCACGTAATCTTTCTTCAAATACACAAGGAATTGTTAAGCTACAAGGATCTTTAAGTTTCTGAGGAAGCTTTTTTGAAGTATAGAGCCGTACTCCTCACTTAGTGCAACTGTCTCGTAATCACCAAACTTCCTTTTCTTGTTTAATATCTCCTTCATAAACTTTGCATAACTTGACATTTGTTCTGAAGCTTCAGCAAAAGGAATATTTATTATTAACTTCTTAAGTACTTCCATGAACTTTGAAAAACTTTGAAAATTATTTATCCAACTTATACTCTCTAAGTCTTTAAGGAAATAGAGGTGGTGGTCTTTCTAAATTGATTTTAGTTGGAGATATTAATTTTTCCAGATCCTTATAAACATGTTCTTTAGGTCTTTTAGTTTCCTTTCTTTCTCTCACAACTTCTTTCTCTTTTCTAACCACACCCACTATCTCTCTTCCACTTCTTAATTGGACATTGATCCATGGATACTGCTAATATGCAAAATACAATAATAATTCAGATTATATTTCACTTATATTTCCTTACTTTGTAACAAAACCAAAAACTTGATCCAAAATAAAAATAAGCATTTAACTTTCAATTTATTTATATTGGGATACACAAGTATATGTATCGTTATCAAGTAATATATGATTTTTTGATTAAGACCTGAATATTGAACCTACAATGAGAATACACAATATGCACTATTGAACATCAAACTTTCTATTTTTAATAAAAATATAATTATCTAAACAAAAGATGATTTTTGCAGCAATAAAAATTTAAATATTTTTGGTATTTTCAATATTTTGATAGAATAATAACAATTTAAAAATATAACTAGGGTTTTTGTAAAAGAAAAACACTAAATATAAAAATATCCTTCTTTTTGTTATGAATCAGTAATAAGTATAGGAATTCTGTTGTGGAAGTATGCAAATTGTGTTGTGCCAAATAAAAGCAATAATATTCTTTACCCTTACTAGAGATGTTATAAAGAACATTGGCTAATTTAAAGTTTAA
>NEWO01000148.1:1124984-1149614 GCA_003013225.1 Phalaenopsis aphrodite | reverse complement strand
ATGACATTTCTTTAATAACTTCTCTATTAGTGTATTTCTAAAATAACTTCCCCATCAGTTATGATTACTCTTGACATCCCAAATCTACAAAATATGTTCGTTCTTAAAAACTTTGCAACACTTTGAGCATCACATCAAGGTAAAGAAATAACTTCTATCCATTTGGATACATAGTCTACTGCGAACAATATATAAATGATTATAAAAGATGGTATAAATATTCCCATGAAATCTAATCCCCAAACATCAAATATCTAAACTTCTAACACATAATTGAGGAGCATCTCATTCCTCCTAGAAATATTGCCTACTCATTGACATCGATCGCAAATTTTGATATAAGCGTTAACATCTTTAAAGATTGTAGGCCAATAAAATCCAGATTGTAATATTTTGTATGTTATTTTATCAACACCAAAATGTCCCCAAAAATTAAAAATATGATATTTTTGGATAATTTTATAAGTTTCTTCTAAGGATACACATCTTCAAATAATTAGATCCTTTCCTTTTTATATAAAAATGGGTCATAACAAAAATAAGTCTTAGCTTCATATACAAATTTCCTCTTCTGTTGGTATGTCATTCCATAGGGTTATCACTAACAATGAAGTTCACAATGCCGACATACCATGGAACACGCCACTCATTAACATTGAACAATTTTTCATATGAAAAATGTTCATCAATTTCTTTTTCAAAACTGAGTGGTTTCTCTAATTCAAGCTTAGATAGATGATCAGCAATTTGATTCTCAGCTCCCTTCCTATCTACTATTTCAAAGTCTAATTCTTGCAAAAGAAGAATTTATCTTATACGTCTTGGTTTTGCATCTTCCTTTTTCATTAAATACTTAATGACAGAATGATCTGTATGCACTATACATTTAGTTCCAATTAAGTATGATATAAATTTATCAAAGGCATATACTACTTCTAATAACTCTTTCTCAGTTGTGGCATAATTAATTTGAGCATCATTAAGAGTTCTACTAGTATAGTAGATAACTTTGAAAATCTTATCATGCTTTCGTCATTAAACAGCCCCCCAATAGCATAATCACTAGCATCACAAATCAATTCAAAAGGTTTTTCCCAATATGATGAAACAATAATTGGTGCAGTGACTAATTTTTCTTCTAATAATTTAAAAGCTTTTAGACACTCTTTATCAAAATTAAAAATTACATCTTTTTCAAGTAAATAGCATAGAGACTTAGCAATTTTGAAAAGTATTTAATATATTGCCTATAGAATCCAGCATGTCCTTAAAACTCCTAATTTTCATCACACTTGTTGTGTGAGGTAAATTAGCGATCACTTGAATTTCACAGGGTCTACATCCATACCATTTTCTAAAATTTGATGTCCTAAAACCATTCCTCCTACCATCATAAATTGACATTTTTCCAATTAAGAACCAAATTTATTTTTTCACAGCGCTTAAGAACTTTTGATAAAAGTTCTAAACATGATTCAAATAAAGTTCCAAACACTGAATAATCATCCAAAAAAACTTTAATCCTTTTTTCAATTAAATCAGAACAGATAGCCATCATCCATCTTTGAAATGTAGTAGGTGCATTACATATACCAAATGGAAATCTTCTAAAAGAAAATGTACCATAAGGACTAGTAAAAGTTGTGTTCTCTTGATTTTCAGGAGCTATTTGTATTTGGTGATAACCAGCATATCCATCCAAAAAACAAAAGTATTTATGCCCAACGAGTCTATCCAACATTTGATCTAGAAAGGGTAATGGAAAATGATCTTTCCTAGTGACGAGATTTATTTTTTTATAATCAATGCATATTCACCATCCTGTGACTTGTCTTATTGGTATTAACTTGTCATGTTAATTTAAAGTCACGGTCACTCCTCTTTTCTTAAGAACACAGTGAATCAATCTTGCACTATATGAAATAAAGTAGATAATTCCATCATCTAACCACTTTAAAATTTCTTTCTTAACAACTTTATTCATAATAGGATTCAATCTCCTTTGAGGATCATGCCTGATTTTGTAGTTCTCTTTTATATGAATTATATGTATATAAAATGAGGGACTGATTCCTTTTATATCAGCAATTGTCCATCTAAAGGCCTTTTTATAATTCTTTAAAGTTTTCATCATACTCTCTTCTTCTTCTGTAGTTAACTTTGAGGAAATTTTAACAGGTAATATAGAGGAATCACCTAAAAATACATACTTCAAATGCACAGGAAGTAACTTCAACTCAAGCTTAGGAGGTTTTTCAATTGATGGACAAAAAGATGTATCTTTTATGTTATCTCCAAAACTTCAAAACTTTCTTGAACATAATTTGAATCTTCCTTTTATAAATACTCATATTAATCGAATTCCTCTTCTTGATCGCGTTCCAAATTTTTCATTTTAAATTTCTCTTCATAAGCTATTTTGAAATGACATTCACTTAAATATCTTATCACATCCATTTTATAACATTCATCATCTTTATCATTTGTAGGATATTTCATTGATTTGGAAATATTAAATGTAACTATTTGATCACTGACGCGAACTGTTAACTCTCCTTTCTGCACATCTATCATTGCTCTTCCTATGACTAGTAAAGGTCTCCCCAAAATGACAGGTATCTCCTTATCTTCCTTCATATCTATCACAATGAAATAAACAAGAAAGATAAATTGATCCACTTTCACTAGGATGTCTTCTATAACTCCTTTAAGATAAGTGATTGAATAATCTGCCAACTGTAGAGTTCCAGTAATATGGGCTATTTCTCCTAATATTAATCTTCTAAATATTGTAAATGACATAAAGTTGATGCTTGCACCTAAATCACATAAAGCTTTCCCATAAAAAATGTCTCCTTTTGCACATGGAATTGTGAAGCTACCAGGATCTTTAAGCTTTTTAGGAAGCTTTTTCTAAATTATAGCACTGCACTCCTCACTAAGTGCAACAGTCTTATTATCTTCAAAATTTATTTTCTTATTAGGAATATCCTTTATAAACTTTACATAGCTTGACATTTATTCTAAGACATCAATAAATGGAATAATAATTATAAGCTTCTTAAAAATTTTCAGAAATTTTGAAAATTGCTTATCCAACTTTTGTTGTCGGAGCCTCAGAGCATCCTCTTTTGGTTCTTCAATCTCTTCTCTCTCTACTTCAGTCACTTTTTGAACTCTACCTTCCAATTCTCTTCCGCTTCAAAGTTGAATTGTTTTTATTTTTTCTTTATTCTTGTCTTTTGGATTTACTTTTGTATTACTAATAAGTGTTCCTTGGGATATATCACTTAATGAATTTGCTATTTGTCCTAATTGATGCTCAATATTTCTATTATTAGCTTCTTGACTTTGTAATTGATTTCTCATTTGTAACGCCACTTCTTCTAAAGACAACTTATCCTCATTAAATTGTGGATTACTGTTAAAAATTGAAGGATAAGTAGGTATATAATTATTATTCTCTTGGTTGTTCTAGTTTCCCAATGGGATTACTTGAGTGTTCCCTCATTGTTGATTATAACCACCCGAAGTATTATTCCAGCTAAAGTTAGGATAATTCTTCTAACTTGGGTTATAATAATTTGAATATGGGTTATTCTGCATGTTATTTATAGCATTCAAAGTCTCTAATGATGCTTGAGAATCTACCATTTGGCCTAATGATTTCTCTTCAATCATGGAAATTTGTTGAGAAAAATTTATTCCAAATTGGTTTAACTTTCTTGAAATTGCAGCAACTTGATTTGCTAACTTGACAAAAGCATCAGTTTCATGAACATTGGCTACTTTTTTAAGATTTAACCTTTCAGAAGGCCATTGAAAATTATTTGTATCCATCTCTTCAATTAAAGCATAAGAGTCATTAAATGGTTTTGACATCTATGAACCACCAGCAACGACATCGATATTAGATCTAAGAGATCCAAGTAATCCATTATAAAATGTTTGAATTATTAACCAATTTGGTATAACATAGTGTGGACACTTTCTTAAGAGTTCTTTAAACAGTTCCCATGCTTCATAAATAGATTCTCCTTCAAACTGGCAAAAATATATAATATCATTTCTAAGCTTCGTAGTTTTTTATGATGGAAAATATTTAGCAAAGAATTTCTGCACTAAATCACTCCAAGTTCTGATAGATCCAGGCGATAATGAATGTAACCATATCTTAACTTTATCCCATACCGAGAAAGGAAATAATCTAAGTCTTATAACATCATCTGATACACCATTATATTAAAATGTGACACACAATTCTAGAAAATTGACAAGATATAAATTTGGATCTTTAGTTGGTGCTCCTCCAAACTGATTATTTGATACCATTTGAATAATAGTAGGTTTAAACTCAAATGAATTAGCCACTGCAATAGGTTTTTGAATACTACAATGAAGTTCATGCACCATAAGGTTTGCATAATCTCTTAAAGGTCTAAACACTTCAGCATTTTGACTATTTTGATTTGTCATTTCTTGAAAATTTTTAGTAATTTTTTATTTTTTAATTTTTCTAATAGCTCTTTCTAATTCAGAATCGTAAGACAGAAGTCCCATGGAACTAGAACTACACATACATTACTAAAAACATATAAAATAAAAATAAAAATAAAAACACACAAATAAGAACTTAATATGAAAACAACACAACAATATTCTTATAATAAATCTTAAAGTTTAAATAAGACTTTTGTAAAAATAGAAATTTTTTCTTTCTAAAAACTTTTTGTAAATTTTGTAATTTTCCCCGGTAACGGCGCAAAAAACTTGGTGTCAATTTTTCGGTATAGAAGTAAAATGTGATGTATGTGATTATATGCATAATTTTCTTAATAGTTATTCTTAATTTGCAAAAAAGTCAAAAACTTGATCTAAAGCAAAATCTAGGTAAGATTTTCACTATGAAACAAATAATAATACAATTATAATATTTAAATATGAGATACTACACAAGTATACCTATCATTATCAAGTAATGTTGTACTTTTTGATTAAGCCCCAAATATCGAACCCACAGGAAAAATGACAATATGCACTTTAGAAAACTTGAAAGTTTAGTTGTCAAAAATCTATTTAGCAAAATATTCTTTCTTAAACTTAAGTAATTATAATATGATGAAAATTAAATTCTTTTTGTAATTTTTAAATTTATGAAAATAAAGTAAGCAACTAATTATCTTAACTAAATATTTGTATGATGAAGGTAATATAAATAAAATATATTTTTCCTTATCATGAATCAGTAATAAGTATAGAAATTCTATTGTAGAAGTATGCTAAATGTGTTGTTCCAAATAGGAGCAATAATATTCTTTACTCTTACTAGAGATGTTATAAAGAGCATTGACAAATCTATAGTTTGAATAGTGTTGAAGATTGATTCGGTAGGGAAGATACTAGCTCTCACTCTAGAGTTCCCTCTTTTCCATCCACCTGGGGGCTAACATCTCGTATTAAAACCTCAAACAATAAATCAAATTGGGGGTTTTAGCCTGTCACTCTAAAGTCCACTAATTCCACATCTTTAAAAAGTTTATTTCCCTATTTTTTTGCACTCAACCCCATGAACTACATTCTCATTCATGAAATAAATATGTGATTCTAACCATTTATTGACTAAGATAATAACATCGCAGATCTTTCATGTCCTCAAAACAGATATTAACATTTTAATTGGCGAAATCAAGAAGTAAATCAACTGTAAGGTTCCAAATCATCACAACTGCTTCCAACATTAAAGTCTAATACTTCACATAACTTCCTTTAAATACTTAATTACTTATCAATTTAAGGAAAAAGATAAATAAAACCACTCAGTATCTATGGAGAAAACCCAACTACACATGAGTTTGAAAGTAGAATTCATGCACACAAACAAGAAATTTAAATTAAAACCAAGTGTAGTCACAAATATAAACACTTATCTCAATTCCTCTCCACCAAATATCTTAAAGTTCCTTTGAATTCTCTTCCTTAACTCACAATACAAAACTAACACTCAAAATAAAAAGAAAGTGGTCGGCGGCAGCGGGGCGCGATGGGTCGTGGCGGCGACGGTTACTAGGATGAATGATGGCTCTAATGGCTGATGGCTATCCCCTTCTCTTAATGATTGAAGTCTTCTTTAATAAAAATCCAAAAAGTTCCTTAGTGTCTCTTCAAAATATGTCTCTATTCATTGAATCTTTTAGAAGTTCCTCATTTTAGAAGCGAATTGAATGAATTTTTGTGTCCATGGGCTATTTCCCACATTTTTACCAAGGGTTGCTTCAAAAACCCCTTAATAAATTCATACAAATTCAATGAATCATCAAATAACTACTTTTAGCGCTTCAACATGGGGTACCTGACGCTTTAGTGTCAGTCATGGGCACTTAGGTGCCCTAGTTCAATTTTGCACCTTCTTCATTTTTGCTCCAAATTTGACCCCTTTTCACTTTTTTTAGCATTTTTCATCCATTGATTGTACCTGAAAGAAAAACACAGAAACCTTTCATTAAAACTCAATATCTCAAAAATAGGCATAAAAATGTGTATAAAAATACTATATATTAGGTGTATTAGTAGTGAGCTAGGCTTAATTTGAACTTGTCTAATGTGGTTTAGAAAAGTTAATAGAATTGATAATTAACACTTTTAAACACTACAAACCCAACTTTAGTGGTGGGCACAAGATTTTTAATGACTTAAACTCATCCTCGGGGCATCCACCTACCATAACTTTTAAGTGAAATATCAACTGATTAATTGAGTACCACACTCTTAGGATATTTAAAAATATTAGGTTCACTGAGCATAAGGTGTATTAACTCATTGCAATTAAACTTAAAATTTGGTATGTTTAATTGAACAATATAATAGGTTTAAATAAACTCAAAGTAATTTAAAAGGGATTTAAAAGTTGTTAGGGATCACTCCCCAGACGCTTTTATAACCTTTAGGCTATTTTGAAGGATAATTGAACTTATTATACTTTGTTCAACAAATCATCCATTAAAACCTTTAGGGACTCACCAAGCCATGACTTAGGGTTTTCGTAACTACACCTTCATCTACTCTTGTGATTTATTTAAATTTCTGTAAAAAAATATATACATGTTGCAAGAGCTAATCTTTCAGTGGGAGCAACAAGAAGATGTAGGTATGCTTTTATAGTGTTATTTAATTTTTGTCATTTACTATAATTTTATTATGCTTCGAAAATTATACAGCATGGTTGTGGATGTCACTTTACCTGTAAAACAAACAACTTTTCAAAAATTAATCAACAATTTTTAAAATTAAATTAAACTTTTTCAAAGGTAACCATAAATCTTTTGAAAAACAACATTTCATAACATGTCCTTTTGAATTTACGGAAGTCCCTCGGATGAGGTAACCCACGGTTGCTAATGAGATCTCCCCGGTTTAAATGAGCCTAATAACGCATTTAAGCTAAGTAAATTCAAAAGAAAATAGTGATACAGGAACGTGGGAACCGTGAGATCCTAACTGGTGTCACTCTAATCAAATTTAAACCCCCTGATTGAACTTTAATTTGTCATTTAAACCTTCAAACCTTAGAATTTTTTATTGCTACTTCGCCGAGGAGCCCAGAGCTAACTTTGTGGGTAGCCTTCTTCAACAACATGAGGGTCTACAAGAGCACGAGGATCTACAACAATATATCTCTCTTTAGAATCTAGTGCGACATAAATCCTCAACTTATCTTTAAACCTTTTCACAATCATGTTGTGCAATATAAGCTCTAATTTATCTTAGGATTATGTGGTTGTCGTTCATCACGACCTAAACCCTCACATATTCCATACTATTTGAGTGATCGTCTCACAAAAATATAAGCTCTAACTAATAAAATTGACAGGATGAAACATTCAATAGTTTTCCCTTAAAATTAAAGTTAAACCTTAGGATAACTTGGGAAGTCACTAAGGTTCTCCTCAGGATCTGTTACATCCCCTAGTTCTTCTTCCTTTGGATTCTAAAATAAAATGTTCCAAATTTGAGTATGTCCCATTTCACACCTTTTTGTCCGATCTTTGAAAAGTTTTATCCATTGAAATTCTTGGAGACAAGATTTTTTTGATCTAAATCGAGAGTTTTCTTAAGTGACTTCGGTCATTTAAGATATAATTGACTATAGGAGTTTGCCTCTATATGGAGCTTTAAGAACCCAAGCAATATAAACCATATCTAATTATTTATAGAAGAACTTGTTGGCGTGTATAAAAGGTTTGCAGACCAGAACCAGTAAGTAGTGTATCTATCCTTCGGAGTAGGTATATTGCTTGCGGTGTTGTGCTCAATCATTTAAACTATTGTTTATATGAGATCGGTTTGATCTCATATTTTCAAAATTTAAAATGTTACCTTTTTCAAAATTAAAAAATACTATATTTTCTAAAAATTATATATATATATATCACTAAATCAAAAAACCCTCCAACAATAGATCCAGGTGCTAATGGGGTTTAACCACATCTTAGCTTTATCCCTTAAGGAAAAAGAAAAAATTCTAAATTTAACAAAATCATTTGATATGCCATTGTATTTAATTATAGCACATAATTCTAGAAAACTTGCAAGGTGTAAGTTTGGATCTTCAAATGGTGTTCCCCAAACTGATTGTTTTATACCATTTAAATTATAAAAAGTTTAAGTTCAAATGAGTTAGTCACTACAACAGGGGTTTGTTTACTTAAATGAATTGCATCTGTTGTATGGTTTGCATATTCCCTTAAAGGTCTTTATATATATTCATGTTCATTTTCAACTGTTTGATTATCAAAATTATTTTGTGATGTGTTAGTCATTTCTTAAAGATTGTGAAGTTATTTTTGTTCTCAATTTTTTTCTTATGGTTCGATCTAACTCAGAATCGTAAGACACTAAGCCTTCGAATCCTAAACTACACATACAAAAGGTAAAAAATTCAGAAAATGAAAATACTCCAAAATAAATTTTTTTTTGGTTTTTATGGTTTTTTTACTTTTTTTAAATTTTGTTTATATTTTTATATTTTAATAAATAAACAAACACTTATGAAGAAAAATTAAAATATAATTCTCCTAAAGTAAGCTTACAGTTCAAATAAAATTTCTAAGTCAAAAATTTTGTTACCTCCCCAACAAAGACACCAAAAATTTGACCCGACCCACAATTACGTAGTTAATTAAGTTCCAAAAGATGGCAAAAAAATTAACCCAATTTTTATTTAGCGGCTAGTGTGCAAAATGTATATGTTATATGATTTAGAATTTTGATTAATGACTTACACACTAGGGATACTACTCAAGTATAAGTATCATTTCAAGTAGTATAGAGTTTTATTTAAAAATCTCAGTATGGAAACCACAGAGGAGAATATAATTTCTATTTCAACTTAGAAGAATTTCTACTTAAACTACAAACAAAATTTGTAGGAGAACAATATCAAAATGTTTGCAAAAGGTTAAAAGCTAAAGTTTGTTAATTCTAATTTAAAGCTAAAATTAAATGCAATTTTTTTAAACTAGTTGTGTAAAGAAGTTCAAATAATATGAAAAGTCTTTCCACTTGCAAAAACACTATAATGAAAGTAGGAATCAAATATTTAAAATTTAAAAATGTAATTTTGTGAAAAAAAGGAGCATACCTATTCTTTATCTTCTTCTGAGTGCATAAAGAACATTAGCTAATCTAAAGTTAAATTCCTAATTACTATGGTTATGTTGGGTAGGTTCTAGCCTCTCACTTATATATTACTTACTGTGCCCTCTCTATAGAACTAACCAGGCATCAAGTTCCAACTTTAGACCAAATTAGTTAAGGTTCTAGCATGCCACTCTAGAATCACCAATTCTACGCCGATCAAAATTTCTCCCTATCTATTTGCACTTCTCCTTGGACTAAGTTTCCTCCCATCCGAAGGGTTAATGTGGTATTCACTAGTTATGTGAAATCATAGCCCTCCCGGGTAATTATGTTCATAATAGATTTTAACATTGTAAATGACCAGTTTGTAAAGTAAATTAAGATTCAGTGAAAATACCATCACAATTTTGGAATAAAAGAAATATTTAAACCATTATAATTCTGCACATGATTAAATTTTATTGCAAAGAGAAAGAAAAGAAAAACTGCTCAGAATTAATGGGGATAACATAACAAAACATGATTTACATAAAAAGTGAAGTTTACACAATAAAACAAAACTTAAATAGAAATACAATGCACTTATCTTAAACTTCTCCCCAAACAAATCATTTCAAGTTCCTTTGTTGTCTTCTTCCTCCAATAAACACAACAAAACAAGACTCCAACTCTCACACAAGACTCACACCAAGACTACACTCCATAAGCTCTTAGACTCACATACCACACACACACACACACCACTACTCATTTTTTCAGTCAGCCAATGAATCTATTAAATTGAGCTCTTAAAAACACCAAGAGTCTTTTTAAGCACCTCTTCAAAATTCATCCAGATTCATTGTCAAAAAGGTCCAACTGTTTCTTATGCTTAAGCACCCAAATGTGGCACCTACTCTCCGACCTTCTAAAAGTCCTTGGTAACTACCTTGCACTTAGGCGCTAGATCCTGACGCCTAGGTGCCAAATCAATTTTATCTCAATTTGACATCTTTTTGCTCCTTTTGCTCTTTAAGCTCTATCTTTTCTACTTGCAATGAAAAACACACAATATATCTTTCATTAAAGTGTAATATCCTTAAAAATGAGTATAAAATGTATATATAAAAGTAGCGCATTTTAAGGAGTATCATTGTCCAAGGGAGGGACTACTGCTTAGGCACCTAGGGGTCCAGTGCCAATGCCCAGTCCTCAATAAGCTCCTTTGCTCAAAGTCTCCTATGTGTTTCCTCACTTCCATTACCTATTGTACATGCAAGAAAAAGATGAAAATACCTTTCTTTAAAGTACAATTTCATCCATAAAAATGTGTAAATCATAAAGAAATATTAGCATACTTATCTACACATCTGAGTCTCAGGCTTATATGGAGGAATGAGAGGGAGAGATGATTCAACTATGGGAAAAGAAGAAAAGGAAAGGGAAGGAAATTTTGTTAGGGAGAGGAACAGAAGGAGGGAAAGCTTTCAAATGTGGGAGTGGATGAAAGGAGGAAAGGGAGGCTTTACCAAGAGAGGGAATGAGGGTGTTGAGGGACTTGGCTTGGATGTGTGGTTATGATAGTTACTTCAAAAAATGACAAACACAATTCATTTCAAAGAGTAAATTAAAAACAAAATAGAATTACAAAGATAATAATATTTGATCTAGTAAAAATAAACTTAGTATCAATATTGGCGTCAATAGTCCCAAACAATGACATCAAAAACTGAATATGATGCTTGATCATACACAAAAGTACATGATTGCGTAAGTAATAAAATTCTAAATAAGAGTGTAGTAACACGAAAATTTTGATACAAATTACTAAAATGGGTTGATTTATTATGATTAAATGATTAAAATGAGGATGATAACTAAAATTTTAAACTTAAAAAAACTATCTATAATGTAATTGAAAAAGATTAATTACTAGAAGTAAAAGATATACGACTTAGAAATTAATTAGGTTGAGATCAAAGGACTAGATTTCACCTAAGTATGTTCGATTAATTATTTTCATTTGAAATTTTTTTTATTATAAGTTATATTGAAATCCAATTAGAGATGCCTATTAACTTTCTCTTGGAAGCCTAAGATTTTTATTTTTTATGGTAGGCTTTTACCTCTTTTTCATTCAATAAAAAAGTGAAATTATTTAGCTCTAAAATGCAGATTCCTTGCAATTATCTCTAATATACAAATGCATCTTTTTTATTTTCTATTACATAAGTCTATTATATACCCATAAATTTTAAAATGAACAATTTAAGCTATCAATTGTAGAAAAATAATTGTTAGGTCATAATACAAGGAAAAATTATGTAAAAAAAAAGGAGCACACAAACTCCAAAAAAAAAATTAAATTAAATCCAACTATTGCAACTAATAACATCTAATTCCTAGGAATAACATTTAATTCTTGATAAACAAGAGAGAAATTAATAAATATATGAAAACAAGCATGAAAAATGATAAAATAATGAAAGGACGTAATTAACATAATTTTATAGGTTTTCACTTAATTTCCTTAGCTTTTTTGTTCGTTGTTATGCCTCTACCCTCTATTGATATGCTCTCTAAAGGTTTGACTGTGAAATCTTAGAGAGTTCCCAAACAATTGGAGAGAAGTCCCATAACTCAAAAAATAGAAATATATTAAATTGGGATCCTTCAAGTTAGGTAGACATGTTTTAATGTAAGGAGAAAATATAGATAAAGCAAATGAAAAGGAGAGAAATGTTAGCAAAGCATGTAGAAAAATAAGTATTTCGATGTTGTTGAAATGGCTTCATTTTAAAAATATTTATTAGCATTATTTTAATCACTTGAAAAGAAGAAGATAAGCACGAACAAACTAGAAGGAATATAAGAATATCTAACTTAATATGAGGAGCCTAGTCAAGGTTGCCACCTTCCTTCTTTCTTGCCTTCCTTTTTTAAGAGGTCATCCTAAGAAGGATCTATTAATTGTGTTATATGAGGTATACTTGTCAAGTGTTATGAGCCATGGTAATTAAGGTGACTAGAGAGAATTTGTTATTATATTTGTCACATTATCATAAATACATATTCAAATGGACAAGTTATCTATGGATAAATGTGTATCAAACGTGCCTTGTAAAGTCATTGGAGTTACTCGGGGGGTGCGTGGTGGCGTATTTGTTGTCATATAAAATCTTTCCATTTGATGTGAAAAATATCTTATTAGTCTATATTGTGGAATTTTAGAAGAACAATCACTAACCTAAGGGTTTATAAGTTGTGACTCTTCTCGCATTTTAGATGTCCCACCCTTATCCAGAAGGCATCCCAAAGATTGTTGATGACAAATGGGTGCTTTAGGCTTCAACGGGTAAGGCTAATCACAAGGCCATTTTTTTTATCCTTTTCCCTGATGTTTTTTGCACTTCTAACTCAAGAGCATAACCAAGCTATGACAGTTTAGTACCTCCTTAAACTAAGGACAAGCCAACCATGATTTCCCATGTTATCAATAACATCAACACTATCTCAACCACCTATTTTGCTTATAAATATCTCTCTTCTTTCAAATGGGACCATTGTTTGCTCATCATGGATAGAACTCCACTCTCTTTTGTCAATAATATTTCCTTAAAGATGACATCCAACCTCCATGAACAATGAAAACCGAATTAAATGAACTCCAAATTCTTCTCTTCACTGCTTACCTGTGGTAGATACAACATCATTATCACCTTCCAATCCATAACCACTCTCTCTAATTCACACAGCTAACATTACATTTATCATTTTGAGTGGAAGCCACTTCAGGTTCCATCAAATGGAACTTGATTCAACTTCCAAATTATTAATCCTTAGGTTAAATTCATCAAAAAATCTGATTTTTTTTTATTTCGAAATTTATTTATTTATTTTTATAAAGTGGTGATAATTTTATAATTTTTATACTTACACCAATAATTTACTTCTAAGTGATATCTTGATGAAAATCTGTACATGTATTTTCATAAAAAAAATATCACAACAAGCACTAATTTAAGCTCATTTTGTTTATTTAGTTCATTTTATTTGTTAATTCTGTATTAATGAGCATACTAGTGATGATGCCTGAGCACAATTGCATGTTATTGGCAAGAAAGTTTATATTTTATTTTGTAACTGTAGGCTACTTTATTAAGGCACAATGACCATGATGTCAATTTAATTTGGATTATTCTTAGTTATTTAGGCACAATGACAAAAATGCAAATTGAATGTTTCAATTCTTCCAATAAAATACGAGACGTTTGATCTACTCTCACTTTAATATTCACTTCTGCTATTTTTTTTTTCAAAAGGCTTTTAATTTTGACTAAAAATGATGCATTATGTCTAATTTATGAAAATGAATTTTAAATTACAAGCTAACTTTGTATTTGGAAATTATTAGAATTCTTAAATTGTTTCAATTATGTCATTATCATTTACACTCTAATTCTAGTATTGCTTATTTATAGTGAAAAAAATGCTGGAATTATTTCATGCTTGGGATATATTAATCCCATTTTTTTTGTATTTTTTTGCACTATAAATTAATATAATGACATTAAAAAACACTCCATCATAATAAAAAAATTACTTTCAAGTTACCGTGCATAGTTTCGATACAATTAATTTTACTAAAAAATATTAAATAAAAGAAGCATTTGCATACATACAACACAATTTCATTTATTTATATATATAAGCATCCGACACCTACACATTCATATTTATATGCATATGACTCAAATTTTCAACATCATATCAAAAATGTCATCACCACTATCATTTTAAGACGGAAACATATCTTTTTCATGTATAGATTTATAACACCACGATGTTAACCATATAAATATCATATTTTGGGTGTTAGATATATATATAAATGAGAATTGTGTGGAATGTATATAAATTTTCCTACATAAAAACAAACAGTTCTACATCCAACCACATCGTTAAATATTAAATAAAAATAACAAAACATTATAGCGACTAACACAGGAAAAATAATTCATAAACTAACAAATATTTTAAAAAAAAATAACTGAGTGATAATAATAATAATAATAATAAAGAAAAAAACTAAAATTTCTTCAATATTCTTGTAAGTCCTTTCACATCAATCAATTTTTACAACATATTGGTCGCATTATTGTAGCATCTGTCACAGGCGAAGTTGACGCCACTGTACAGAAATTACAAGCAAAAATGCACCGGAATATCAAAACTGACCTATGGAGATGGAAAAATTAATCACAACAAATCCAATTCAGCTAGCACTGTTCTCTCTGGTCCAAAATACAAAGTGCAGCAGACGGATCCCAAAATAAGCAAACAACCAATGAGCTTATTAAAAGAAGCTGTAGTTCCCAGGTAAGACACGCTCCAGGCTACGGAAATAATTACCTGTAAAATGCAATATATATATATATATATATATATATATATATATATATATATATATATATATATATATATATATATATATATATATATATATATATANTATATATATATATATATATATATATATATATATATATATATATATATATATATATATATATATATATATATATATATATATATATAAATTTTATACAAAAGTTTTAATTGTCGAACTTCATCTGGTGCAAGTTGTGCAATGATGAATAATTTAGGATATTCATGAACTTGGAAACATAATTTCAAGAATTTTTAATGTCATTGTTGGGTATCAAGCCCCAAATATGAGAAGTGAAGGGTTGCATTAGGTAGTCGATAACAAACGTAAAATTTGTTGAAAAATCATGACAAATCATTTTTATAAATGTGTAAATGCTACGACGTCTCTCAAAGCAAAAAGTTGTATGACCTGAATATAGTGAAAAGTGTGTAAGGACCACTACACCGGCCCCCGTTTGTAGTGTCAAATATGCAAGGGTTCCCACATTACGAACGAAGACGAGTAAAAAAGTTAGTCAATGAAAATAGTATTAGGATAAGATCTTGAAATATAGGTCCTCTCACATATAAATTAATGAAATTAGTTGATATTATGATTCGTAGAAAGATAAAAATTTTATGCATTCAAAAAAATAAATGAGTTGGAGAAAAGACAAAATATATTGATAGCTTAAGTTTTAAACTTTAGTATTCAACTAAAAACCGCACTAGAATGATGTAGGTGTAATTATAGATAAGAGTTTGAAAGATAATATTATAAAAAGTAATAGAATTGGATATAGAATTATAGTTCTTAAGATCGTTGTTGATACTAAGATTTTTAATATTAAAAGTACTTATGCTCCTCAAATATCAAATAGGTTTGGATATAGCTTCCAAAGAAAAATTCTAGAATTATCTAAAAGAAATAATACAAATGATACGTCTTAAAGAAATAATTTTTATTGGAAGAGATTTAAATGTATATGTCGGTAGAGTGATAGAAAACTTTAAAAATATTCATGATGGCAACGGTTTTAGAGGCATATTATATTTTAATTTAACGTATGATTTTATTATTGTTAATACATTATTCAAGAAAAGAGATAACATATTATTATTTATAAGAATGGATCTAATAAAACACAAAATGATTATTTTCTTATGACGAGATCGCCAAGAATGTAAAGATTGTAAGCTTATTCCAACTGAGAATTTAAATACTCAACATCGAATATTAGTTATAGATTTTAAGATGAAGAATTTTAAAATAAAGAATACTAGAAACTATTGTCATAGAATTACATGAGACACCTAAAAAATAAAAATTAAATTATTTTAATAATTAAACTTCAAAATTTTGAGATTTGGAATGTTCATGAAGAAGCAAATTCTATGTGAGATAAGACAACAAATGCTATTAAATAAGTGACAACAGATGTACATGGAGAATCAAAAGATAAAATTTGGTGGTGAAAAAAAAAGTGCAAGGAAAAATAAAATGTAAAAAGTTATGTTAAAAAAAAACTGGATGAGAAGTAAAAGCTTTAGAGAAATAGAAAAAATATATAAAGGTTTGTAAGGAGTTTAAGAGAATAATCTGTGACGTTAAAAATTCTGCTTTTAGTGATCTTTATAATATATTACATACTAAAGATGGTTAAAAATATATGTATAAACTAAACAAATAAAGAAAAAAGAAAATTAAATATTTAACTCAAGTACAGTGCATTAAAGATGAAAATCAATAGATACTTTTCTTAGAAAAAGATATTCAACATAGGTGGACGAGTTATTTTGATAAACCTTTCAATAAATTTCTAAAAATACGATAAACTTTAGTGATCTTAATATCGTTAATACTAATAGAATATTTCATTTTTTACCTTCGCATTAGTAAAAAAGAAGTTATGGAGGCTTTAAAAAAACTAAGGGTGGAAAGTCTGTAGCATCTGATGATATCTCAATTGAAGTGTGAAAATATTTAGGAGATTTGGAAGTTTCTTGGCTTTAAACTCTTGAAAATTATTTTAAAACTAAAAGATGTCTGACGAGTGAAGGAAGAGTATTTTGGTCCCCATTTTTAAGAATAAAGAGGATGCACAAGAGTGTGCAAATTATAAATGAATTAAATTGATGTGTCATACTTTAAAATTATAAGAGAGGATAATTGAACATAGTTTAAGACGTAGTACAAAGCTTGGATTTATGCCGAGCAAGTTTACTATGGAAGCTACACATTTATTGAGAAGTTTGATGAAGAAGTGCAAAGAGAATAAAGAGAATTGACATAAGATTATTATTAATTTAGAAAAAGCTTACGATAAGGATCCAAGAGATATCCTTTGGAGAGTTCTAGAGAAGAAGTGTGTTGACATGACGTATATTCAAGTCATTAAAGATATGTATACGAAAGTTGTTACTTGTGTTCGAAAAGATGGAGGATTGACCAAATAATTTTCTATTTCAGTTGGATTACATCAGAGATTGGCTTTAAGCACATATCTTTTTCTTTAGTTATGGATGTTCTTACTGAAAATTTATAGGAGGATGTACCTTGGTGCAAGCTTTTCACTGATGATATCCTTCTTGTGGGCAATAATAGAGAAAGAGCTCAGGAAAAACATGAATTACGGAGGCATACATTGGATTCTAAAGGCCTTCAATTGAGTAGAACTAAGAATGAATACATGGAATGTAATTTAAGTAGTAGTGGCTCTAGTGATAGAATTGTAACTTTGGGTGATCAAATTATTAAAAGGTTTGAACGTTTTAAAAATCTCGAGTCTACTGCTTAAAGTGATAGTGATAGAGATGAGGATGTTATTAGTAGAATTAGAGTTAGTTGGTTGAAGTAGAGTAATGCTTCCAACCTATTGTGTAATTAAAAAGTACCACTTAGACTGAAAAGAAAATTTTATAAGGTAGTGGTGAGACTTGCAATGCTCTATGGAGCAGAATGTTGGCCTTTAAAGGAGAAGCATAAAATTAAGTGATGCTGAGATGAGAATTCTTAGGTTGATGAGTGGCTTTACACTAAGAGACAAAATGCGAAATGAATATATCCGTGATAGGGTTTGTGTAGCTTCTGTGGCAGACAAAATAAGAGTATTCTTAGAAGGTTTGGTCACATTAAAAGTTGACCATTTGATGATCAGGTTAGGAGAGTAGATGTTTTAGATTCGACCTATGTTACGAAAGGCAGAGGTAGAACTAGAAAGACTTGGGCATATTGTATAAAAAATGAAAATATGACATTCAATATAATGTAATGGAGAAAAAAGATTCATGTAGCTGATCCGACGTATTGGGAAAAAGGCTTGTTGTTGTTGTTATTGTTGTGGAAACATAATTTCAGTTTTCTTTTTAGTAGATGCTCTGATGGTACACTCAAATAGCTTAGGAAAGCAATCTTTACTAAAGATGCCGAATCCACATCAACTGCTGTACTATATTTAAAACCATCAATACCAAATTATGCAAGAACAAAAACTAACTCATCAGAATATATATATTTACTAAATGCATATTGTTTTCTATTTTTTGTTTTTTTATTTTACTTATATTTTGATTTGAAACAAAATGTGTCTGATTTATTACAAATGAAATATTCTTATTTTTTAAGACACTCAGAATATCAAAAATTTTATTTTGAATGTTTTTAAGAATAAATTATCATTTTTTAAACAAGAAATTAAAATACAAACAAAATAACTTAAAAATAAACATGTTTTGAAATATGTAAGCAAAATAATAATAAAAAAAAGAACCCAAACAGGCTCTAACACTTCAAAATATCAAGTATCAAATTAAAAGGCATCTTAATTATTCTCCAATATCCAGTTTTATCTCGAGAACAACAGCAGAGAAACAGACCTGTACGTATATCATATTAGTGGCTTTGCACATCTTTTCGAGTTGAAGTCCACGAGCTAGAGATATCTGCAACATAATAATATATAAATCAAGGTCTTAAATTGTTGAGGGCTTCAACAAATAAAAGAAGATAGACGAGTAAATAATCAAATTGGAACAATAGTAGGTCAAGCGTACCTCTGCAAAAAATGCCAGGACACCTAACACAGCCATCAAGAAAAAGGTGAAAATATTTTGGAGTACAAAATTCTGCAAGCAAGTAAAATTTAGTAAGAAATAACGTAATCAACATTACCAGATCTACCTCTCTTGGTTTGAGGGGATAAACAATATCAACATATTTGTTGTTGTTTTATTGTTCAGAATAAAAACAGGGCAAGTTTAACAGCATAACCTTGAGTTTCTAAACCCAGGAGAATTGATCATGTGCAGTAGCCAAAGGTTTTAGAGGAAACACAAGGTAATAATATTACTGTCAACAAAATACCTGCAATGCCAACGCACAAATTGCTGACAAAGGAGTAACCAATAATCCAAATGAAAAAACAGTATATCTGCAAAAGATTTGTCAAAGAAAAACCCTCAATGAAAGTTATACTGATGCTTAAGTGCATATTAAACCAAAGAAAGTTAGCTCAAAATTTTCATAACTTCCGGCCAATACAAATCAAGTAATCAAAATATGAAATGACAAACATTATATTAATCATAGATTGGGCTGCAATCGAGCCAAGTCCAGTCCAGTCGAACCAAGCATTTCATGGATTGGACTTGGCTTGGAAAATATCTCATAACTTTTAAGTCAGGAACAAAGGCCAAAAATAATCAGACCATCCTGACTTGCCATCTCTAGGAAAATATCTCATAAAAATCCTTTGCTTATAACTAGAGAATAAAATTTATTTTTGTTCTGGGTATAAACACTCACATAAGAATGTGCCATTATAGTAAATTACACATTGAGAGATATTTAAGAATACTCTCACTTAAAAGAGTCATACATGTGCTCTATTATCTATATATACAGTTGATAAGCAATATGTCATTATAGTAGGAGAAACCTTAAGATGTTAAGGCTAAACCAAATCACCTGATAGAGGGTGAGTTACCATAAACCAATGGATGAACTCTCAACAAAAGAAAATATACTTTATTTTAGAAAAAAAAAGAACAAGAGATGATCCTCCTAACTCAAAAGCATATAAAAATACTTAAGTGATACTGATGAACAGCTTTGAGATGGTAAAGAACATACAAAATTATCAACATCTCATAACTATGAATTATAAGTTAGAATATAATATGTTTGAGACATGTTCTAACTCTGTTGTATTATAATTTATGTAACTGTTACCTGAGAATAAGAAGCAAATTGAAAACATTATACCAAAGCCAGAAATTAGTTAAAAAAAAAC
This sequence comes from Phalaenopsis aphrodite, assembly GCA_003013225.1. Lineage (NCBI taxonomy): Eukaryota > Viridiplantae > Streptophyta > Magnoliopsida > Asparagales > Orchidaceae > Phalaenopsis > Phalaenopsis aphrodite. Next base: position 1,129,278 of record NEWO01000148.1, on the reverse strand, counting down.
AAAATACATGCAAGTAAAAATAAATATATTCTTGGCAGAATAGATTTTATGGTGTTCAATGTTAACTCCTGGATTTCAATGATTATGACTATGTTTAATGCTTAATCTTCCAAAAATGGTCATTCTTGAACCAAAAAACAAAGTTAATAATAAAGAATTTTTTTTCCATCTTTGATAGATAAAATAAAATTATTATGATTTGAAGGTTGAAGGGGGGATCATGCGAGGTCTCAATTATTTGGAAGACAATTAGGAGAGACAATTGGAAAATTGTAAATCATAAAATTTAGCAAATAATTTAAAGAGGTTCAAATTTTTATTAAAAAATAATAACATTGTCAGACTGGTCCGTGTATTATTTATAGTTGTCCATTATAATTCAAAATAATAGATGTGTTTAGTGGGATAAAAGTTTGTTGTTATTGTTGTAGAAGTGTTTAATTTTGTCTATTAATTCATTATTATTTTATTTATAATTGTTTTTTCTTTAAATTTTCTATTGAAGTGGGATCATCCTAGGCCTCATAGTTTGAATGTTTATTAGGAGAGGCAATTGGCAATTTTCTATTATAAGATTTGTAAATAGTTTAAATAGATTCGAAGGATTCATAACATGCATGATAAAAAAGACAAGTCAGAATGGTCCATGTCTTATTTATATTTTTCCATTCTAATTCCAAATTATAGATGTATTCAATTTGTCTCTTCAATTCTAAAATAAGATTCAAAGTTTTCCATATGTTGAATTATAATGAATCAAAATTGAAGTATCAGAAAGATTATTTTAAATTAAATTTAAGACGTCGAAGGACTATATTGGGAAAATTAGATAGTATGGATTAAAATGACTCCTTAAAAATAGTGCAGGGCTTTAATGTTTTCTTAATAATCAAACTATCATTATATTATAGAACTTATCAAAATAAGAAACTAATCTTATTTAGCATAGTTTTAATATAATTGCTACTGCGAAGAAAATCTTTGATGTTATCACAAATATAATGATGGATGTTATGTACAAAATAAAAGAAAATAAAAAGCCATACTTAGAAATATTCATATAAAATAGTAAAAACAAAAAGAAAACATCACTATTCATCACATTTTTACACAAATCTCTCTCTTCGAGGCACCCCTGTTTCTCCATATCATATTTCTCCTTATGCCCACTATGAACTAGTGTTCTTTGTTTAGCACAAATTGCAATCATGTATTGCAGTCTTATTTCTTTCATAGGAAATCTTCTTTTCTTAGATGAACTATTCAACATAAGTGAGTGAACTATTTTGATAAACTTTTTAATGGAGTTTCTGAAAATTTAATTGACGGTAGTGATTTTAATATCATTATTAATAATAAAAAGTTTTATTTTTACTATCACATTAGTAAAAAAAAATAATGAGGCTTTAAGGAAAACCAAAGGTAGAGAATCGGATGATATCCTAATTTAAGTGTGAAAATATTTAGGAGATTTGCGTTTTTCTTGGATTACTAAACTCTTTAATATAATTTTAAAAACTAAAATGATGTCTGAAGATTGGAGAAAATGTTTTTTGATTCTTATTTTTAAGAATAAAAGAGATGCACAAGAATGTGCAAATAATAGAGGAATAAAGTTAATGCCACACCATAAAATTATGGGAGAGGAAGACCTAAAAAGACTTGGGCATATTGCATTAAAAATAATCTTAATCTATTAGAATTAAATGAAAAGATGACACTCAATAGGATGCAATGGAGAAAAAGGATTCAGTAGCCGATCCCACTTGGTGGGATAAAGGCTTGTTGCTATTGTTATAGGAAATCTAATCTGCAAAAAAAATTAAAAATATATCTATAATCTTTAAGAAATAAAAATACTTAAAAATGTGAAAGCATTTGGGTACCTTATTTTTATCTTCCCCATGAACTTATCAATTGACAAATGAATAATGATAGAGAAAGAGAGGCAACCATAATTGACAACAATGGTGATGCCATCTTGAAGGGTGAACAATAAAATTAAAAATTATCAAAACACATAGTCTAACAAACACAAAATGACGATCCTACCATTTGACTGCTAAAAATTCATCAACAAATAAAATTAAGAAAGCTGGCTAGCACGAACAACCACTTTATAAATTTTGGCATTTAATGATTGCCAACATGTTTACAAAAAGAGATTTTTTTTAATGATAAATAATAAATGGCCAAAGGGCTAGTCCGACAAATAATAGGCACTAATTGCTTCATGGCAAAAGGTTTAGCAAGCAATCATGACTACTAACAGCTATTACAAACAAATACCCGTTCAAGATTAATTGTCACAGAAATCTATAAGATTACAATGTTCGAGTCCATAATCATCTTTACCAAACCCAATTACTAAATTAAATTACGTGCAACTGTCATTGATGCTTATAGCTATGCAACACAAATCTTGTAGTGAACATTAAATAATGTATATGTTTATGCACATGTGTTCTAGTTTGAACCAACGCAAAAAATAACTTCAAAGATTTTTAACATATGGAATATATTTTCCCAAATCCTTGATTTTTTTTTTCACATTCCTTGCTTGACATGCTTACCCCACCCTTGTTTTATGTCCTCAAAGTCTATCTTGCTATGAATATCCATAGCCCCCTAACATCAACCATTCTAATTTTACCACTTCACTTTCTCATCTTCACAAATTTCTCCCTCTTCGAAGGTCGGGACATCCTTTTTAAATCTGACAAGTATCCTTCATCTAATAGTTTCAACAAGAAAAGAAAAGAAACTAGTAGCATTTGCTCTGGTGAATAATTTTTCTTTTAAGTTTTTATCTTCTGTACTTAGGGGCTATTTGGTGCCTCATTAACTTGTATTTCTATTTTAATTTTAGTTCTCTATTTTGTATATTTTAATTGGAAATAAAATATATTTGACATGTTAAACATAAATTAATTTGTTTAAAAATTTTAAATACTATTTTGAGTATTTTAAAATTAAGTCAAATTATTTTTAAATAAAAAATAAAAAAAATGAAAAGACATAAAAGAGCATATTTTAAAAAAAGAAAAAAAAAAGAAAAATTTTCTCTGTTGCGTGCTAGATAATTTTCTAAATTAGAGAATTAAATTTTACCTCGATAAAAATATACAACACATTTATAGATTGAAATAGGAGGTAGCAAGATTCTTCAGATAAAACCCTAAAGAGCAAAAACGTCGCATTTTTCAAAATTAAATTATAAAAATCTATTTTCGTATTTTTCTAAAATCAAACTTTCATGTGAAATTATTTTGCAAACAGTTAAAAAATAAAAGTTACATAGAGACGAAGAAAAGAGGGGAAAGAGAAGAATGGAAGAAGAGGAAAAAGAAGTCCACGATTTAGGTAAAGAAATCTGATTTTTTATATTTTCTCGGTAAATCAAATTGTAGTTTTAAAGATTTGAATGAGAAGGAATTCATTTGAGGTTAAATATATATATATATATATATATAATATGACTAGTATGAATTCCTCTGCTAGGGTTTCGCCCGATGGCGAAACCCAGCGTTAGCCTCCGGCTTTCACTCCATCTTCCTCGCCGTGCTACTATTCCATAGGATTCGGACGCAGACTCGCACGTCCTTGGTCGCGTCGGAGACTGCATCGTTCTCCGTCGTCATCTGCGTTTGAGTGCGTCGGCCGAGCTTTCGTCCCCAGTTGCAAACTACGTTCTCGGCTGCTACCTACGCTGCGATATTCGGGTCGTAGCCATCTTCCCCGGTCGCAGTCAGTGGCCTTTTTCGTCTGCTTTCGAGATTTGTGTTCCCTGTTTTTGGTTTTGATTTGGGGAAATGACCCCGAGTTATGCGGCGGCTGTCTTCGGGGGTTCTACTCCCAGAGCAGGCGGCCGTTCCTGTCTCTTCCCTCAAGAATTTCATGATGAACATGAATCTAGAGGTGGTTATACCTTTATTAACATACTGGGAAAAAAGAATGACAAACCCACTTTGTTTCTCACTGATGAGGAAACAAGTATATTGGCTTCAGCATGTAGATATACTCTTTTTGGGAAATTTTCGTATGGAAATCCCAAGCTTGAGATTATTAGAAGCATTTTGATTTTCTTAAGCTCACAGGGAGTTGGAAAATTGGTTCGCAAGATGACCATCACGTTCTCATTCAACTCTCAAATGACGCAGATTATACCCAATTCTTTGCTTAAAAAGTTCTCAAAATTGATAATCGCTTTATGAAAATTCTGAAATGGACAGTGAATTTTGATCATAAATTGGAATCTCCTATTATCCTGGTTTGAGTTAATTTTCCAGGGCTC
>NEWO01000148.1:1083988-1124194 GCA_003013225.1 Phalaenopsis aphrodite | reverse complement strand
GAACTACCTGTTGAGAGGGCAGGTGTTTCGCAAGTTTTGGAATACTGTCTTACACAAACTCAGGAACTCATCGTTGTAACTGTCTTTCCTCCTTCGGATCAAACTGAACAGTCTTCAGAAGAAGAATGGCAAGTTTACACTTCTCGGCGGAGGAAAAAGGCTGGGGACACTGTTCAGTTTAGAACCTTCATGGATGATACCTTGGTCACTCCTGGCAATGGAACAACACTTCAGAGTTTGCTATCTGGATCCGCTGCAAGAACGAGAGTAAGAGGCAGGTCTAAATTGCCTCGTCCATAGACACTTGTTTTTTCATGTTTTGTTTTTTTTGAGTCTTTTGTATCTTTTCGTTGGGATATCTTTGTACCATGTATCGTATGAGTAGGACATCATCTATTGGGCCCTCTCATTCAACTTTTTTGTATCCTTTGTACCATGTATCGTATGAGTAGGACATCATCTATTGGGCCCTTTTATATTTTTATTAGGTTGGTTATGAGAAACAAGATCTTGGGGAAATAAAAATAAGAAAATTTATCTCGGGAAAAATCCTACGATTGAGATGACGAGCTCAATTTCTAATTTAAGAAACAAATAATTAACAAATATAATGCCTATAAAATGTATTCGCATTGAGCATACTATTAGCATATGATATTGCCAGTGAAGTTACTGTAATTTTGAATGCAATCACTTGTTCTAAGCAATTTTATGATACTTATATTACTGAAGCTTTACGAATGTTCATTAATATAATGCATGTAAAAATAACAGGCATGTAATCAAGGTGGTTGATAATAGGTGCATAGCAAAGCAATGTATTTTTAAACGCTTGTGATAAAACCGAAAAAAAGAAGTCTAGGAAAGGTCTTGTATGTAAATATGAAATTGCATTTATATGCCGAGAAGGGCTAATTATTGAGTGCTTTTATAATTTAGTCCCGCGTCTTTAAATCTTGAGTTTCACCTTTCCTTTATATTTAAAAACATGTAAGTATAAGATAGTTATAACAATAGCACATGGGTTTTCCACCTTTAAAATAAAATATTACTATTTATTGTAGCCAATGAAGTCATCTTACTTCATGAAGGGCGGTTGCATGTGCACCCCAGTCGAGCTAAGCACTGGGAACATGTGCGAGTGCTTGCATGAAGAGGAGCAACTCTATAGATGAGGCAAGGAGAGACAGGAAGAAGAGAAATAGACTTCGAATCTGTGAAGAATTGGAGTTTGTGTCAAAGAAACGCCGCATGCTTATCTGAGCGTAAGAGAAGAGGACCCGCGTGCTAGAAAGGTGGAGGTGAGCTGCATAGAGGGAAGGGAGATAGCAAGTGCACGACTTCATTCTTGAAGTGTAGAGCTGACCCGACGAAATCCTGATCGAAAGACTCTCTGCATTAAAGGAAGAAGAAGGCAGAGACAAGGAAGATGAACAAAGGACCTTTATGTGCAAGGCTGTGTGACTTCGTCAATAACGAGATGAATCGAGTCTTAAGAAGGTGAAAGTGAGTTTTTTTATTCAAGTATTATTAGTTTAATATCAAATTGATGGACTAGATTAAAGTTATACGAAATAAAGTTAATGTTAGTTAATTTATTTCAAAAATCTTAAATGCCATAAATCACTGATTTCACACAAGAAATCATGCGAGTAAGGATATTGGTCTAAGAAACTTATTAGGTAAATAATTAATGGTATTATTGTTATTAGAATAAATGATATAATTAGTTAAATTAATGTTATGAAAATTAATTCAATTAAAAAGTGTGAAAGAAGACTATTTATAATTGAGATTCGAGAAAGGTTATCGATATAGTGAAGTGGAGGAATAAATTTTACAGAGGTCAATAAAAGATTAAAGTGAGTAATTATGATTTTAAGTTATAATATTATTTTTTTGATTTAAAATATATTATTGCTTATAGTTTTTCACTATTATGCCTTATGTCAATGTACTTAAACTATATTCAATTTTTTATTTTGATACTCATAAAATATATATGTTAAAACTGTTATATGAATAATAGCATTATAGTATTCCTAAGAAGAGGTCACAACATTATAAGTTTTTTCTAAAATATAGCCTTACTATATGACATGCAAATTCTAGTATATGTGCATAAATCAATTTATTTCAAGACATAATTTTAGTAAGAGTGTAATTATTCATTAGTAGATAAATGCAGAATATATCATAAGAAAATAATGTATATTATGAAGAATAAAATAGCTTATATATGGAGGTTTGTATGTGCATGCTAAGAAGAATTCACCCCTTATGGTATAAGCAGGGGGCAACAGTATACCCACGTGTGTAGCCGTAGAAAATTAGGATGTTTAGATCACAGAGAGAATATCGACTAAGGTCGAGTAGGCACATTTCCTCCTCAGACAATCATATAAATTAGACCACAAATTGTTGTAATGATAGGATAATATCAACCATGAGTGTAAGGTTATGTTTTGATGGTACTTCTAGGACAAATGTGAATGTTAATAGTATAAAGTAAAAGTAAGGTTAAATGTTAATCTTTGGATAATAAAGTTAAAATTAATAAAAATTGAAGTTTAAGTTATTTCCATTAAGGAAATGTCATGCACACATACATTAGAATAATATAAAATTTTTAGAAATATGAAAGATCAACATGCATTATATTTTTTCTTTTTTGGGTGGTTACTGTAGTTTAGAATTATGATTGCACCGAATTTACTTTTAGATAACTCATTATGTTGTTTTTAAATTGTTTTTCAGATTTTAATCTTTTGAATGAAATCAATAGAATGAAAATTAAAGTGTAAAAAAAGCGAGGTCAATAACCTGAAAGATAACTATATTTTTTAATTACTCAAATTAGTTATTTTTTTGGTTATTTTTTCAATTAATATTTTAAACATTAAACAGTTAGTAACAGAAATAAAGTAATAGAGAATTTAATCTCATCGCTTGACCGTATGTTTCCGTCTATACTAATTCCAAACCCTGAGTCGGGCTGTTGCAAAAGTGTTATCTGAGCAAATATTTAGAGTAAACTTAAAGAGTCATTAGGCTAATTGAACTAAGTTATAAATAATAGAAATTAAAATTTTAATTTAGTCTAATTAAATTATTTTATTATTATTTCATATTTATGGATAAACAGAAGAAAGATGTTAAGGATGATAATTTTGCATTTGATATATCTAAGAATGGCAGTCCGTGCAGTTGTATTTTCTAATATGATGAATGTTGTAACTTAGCTGATTAAGAATTCTCAATCTCAGGTTAGTAGCAGTTGAAGAACAATGATAGATAACTATTTGGAGCTTTTTCAGCATATGAGGCCTCATCTCTTTTCTGGATCAGGAAGTCTGTTGGATACTGAAAACTTACTATTAAGAGTGAAAAAGACTACCTATGGGTTGTAATGTCCACCGGAGAGAAGAGTGACCCTTGCCATTTTTGCGGTCGACCTAGCCTTTTTGGTATAGTTATAGAAGAAGTGTAGCGGTTAACATAGCCTTTTTGTACAGTGGGACCTTTGAAGATTGGTTTGTACCAATGCGATTAATCATAAGACAAATGCAAGATAAATTCATTAGACTAAAGTTAATAGATCAATCAGTTATTGACATGACCTGATCCGGGATGTAGAACTAATCAAGACGGGTACAAACAATCGGACAGTGAGAACTAAGTTTTCTATATTCATTTAACAATTAACAAATGAAAAAAGCCACTAATTAAATTAAATTAAAATAGTATATTAAAATTTATCCCGCTGTTAGTTGTACATGTTTTCTACAAACTTTTTTCTTTCTGCCACTCATCTTTTAATAATTTAATTAAACCTTAAATATTAATTTAAAAGTACAATAAGTTCAAACAAAACTGATAAATACTTATACTCATAAATTATAATAATACAAGAGAAAAGAAAAATAATATACATTTCAGTTAGTTTTTTAATGAATCAATATAAATATATGATGTTATTCAAGAAATTTTACTATATCAATAACATATCTATATCATCTTATGTCTATACAACCATCACAGGAACATCTAAAAATTATACAAAATACAACACTTTAATATCAATATCCTTTTCCATTTGTATGCACATGTACTTTAGTGTTCCCAACTAGCACCATAAAAATGGTAAATCTATCATAATCAACTGCAAATAGTCAACATAAATATATCATTCATAACAATGTGACCAATAAAAAAAAAACATATCATTCATATGCTCATCATATTCAATTCAATATATTATATATAGCATATATTAATGCATAATAGTAAGTAGCTACATACATTCATATCACCAGTAAGAAAAAACATATATTAATAAAAATAAAGCTTCTCTAAACAAAATTATCGATAAATGCAAAATAGTGAATAACAAAAATATTACCATAAATCAAAAGTACGAGTACTCACCTCAATGACGATTAATTTATTATTTGATTTGTCTTGACATCGACTCCTCTAAAATTAATGCCTATAATAAACATGGATAATTCATATTACAAAACTTAATTAGCTATTAAATTTAGATTATTTAATAATTAACTTTTTATTATTTTACATTACGAAATCCAAATTAACTTTATTTTGCTATTAAAACTCATTAATTAAATTATAATATAAAGTCAAATTTTTCTTACCAAAATTTGTTCGGGTCAATCTTCCTCATCCTTTAGCTCGCACACTTCGTCTCCTATTCCCCTCCAGCTTTAAAAGTCTAACCAAAAGCCTTAAATAATAAATTAATTTTTTATTAATATTGCAATACATACATACATATATATATATATATATATGTATGTATATATATATATATATGTATGTATGTATAGGAAAAGTGAAACTCGTGACACCCTGTGTTAATATAAATTGTCGTTACAAAAAGACGGAGGGAAAGTAGATTCCCATCTAAAAACAAAAAGAAGTAAATTAAAGCCCTAAGGTTTCACTTCCCACAATACAACTCCACGCAATAAAAAAAAATAAAACAAAAAGGTATAGTATACCCAAAAGTACATATATTCCAACAAAATGTATACCAAGGAAAAAAAAGTATACGCAAAACAAAACATATACACAAAAACACAGCATCTTCCAAAAGCATTGAGGCATCAACAAATTGCAAGAGAGGTTAGCAGAGAACTTCAGAGGGAAAGTGTCTTTGAAGCCTGCAAACAAATAATTTCTGTATCCCAAAAAAAAATGAACAGTGAGGCAGCAACAATACGCAAAAGAGTTCAGCAGAGAAAACCAAAGGGAAAGTGCCTTCCAAGCCTAAAGTTAAAACAATCTTGTAACCGAACAGAGAAAATCTACAACTAACAGATGTAGCCGTAAACAGAAAATAAGCAAAACAGGCTCAGAACTCGTAGGTCCTGATTTAAAGAAATGTATTCTGAAGTCAAGTAAGAACATCCCAAAAATTCACTAGCTAACCAAAAGAAGACATGAGAATTGAAACCGTGCAAGTATCCCCCAATCCAGTCAGGAGATAAAATAACAGGTAATACAGCCATTACCAGATCGTATGCGTGGCCGTAGAGGCATAAATTCCCCATAGGTAATGCAACCATTACCAGATCATATACGAAACAGTAGAGGCATAGCTTCCCCCAACTAACAGTAAGCTCAAGCTCAATGTTATACTCTCTCAAAGTGTGCTCGGTGCTAATAGATGGAACCAAATCGAATTGATGCAGAAACTGCAAAGAAATGATGCTAGATAAAATAAAACAAAGATCAACAAATGTCACATGAATGTGATGCCCAATATCTGAATCAGTGAGGCTAAAAATGTAGCCCCAAATAGTATAAATTTGCTTGAGGCAAGCCTCTAATGTCATAGTTGAAAAGAACATAGAAACAATATCAGTGTCAAGCAAAATCCCGCAAAACTGACTATCCAAATTCGAATTCATAAGTAATAAAAGCAGAGATAAAAACCGGGTAAAAGCATATACGCTTTGCCCTGATTTAAGGGGCTCCCAATAAGTCACTTTGTATAAGAGTATATAGGAAAGAAGGGGGGGGGGGGGGGGAATATCCATCATAATGCCATTTAGCCCTTTTTTGGTTAGCCAATCCGTACGAGCATTACCTTCCCTATGAATAAAACTATAATGCACAGTAATAGGGTCCGTGTTAATGATATTCTTAATACGTTTCAGTAAAATGATAATATTCCAAACAGTAGGCAGGTTCCCAGTGAGAGTATGGAAAAGGCTTTGAGAGTCATTTTCCAGCATATCATTAGAGAATTGAAACGAGATAACCATCTGTAGAGCAACAAGAATTGCTCGAGTCTCAGCCTCTATTGGAGATGAGGCAACACATGGAGAGGCAAAGTAAGCCAAAGACCTGCCATTGAAATCCCGAAAAAGGCCTCCCATCCCAACATTATTAGATGTAAAGCTACCATCAATGTTTACTTTGATTCAACCTCGTGAGAGTGGTCTCCAACTAAAGAGAGTTGGTCTCCTGCAGCTCGAAGGTGATAAGGAATCTCCCGAGGCATTAATAGTCTTGCAAGCTTTAAAATAGTTTGTCAATATTAATGAAACAGTAGTAGCAACCGTGGGAACCAAGGTTCCGTATTTGTGGCTATTTCTAGCCACCCATATAAACCACAAGACAATAAGGGGGAAATAAAGCAAATTCTCATGAAAGATACCAGTTTCCTGCCATAAATGTAAAGAAATTTCCAGGCTCAAAACATTGGGCCAAGTAATGCCAAAATAATTTCCAACATCTCCCAAATCGATCTAGCAAAAGAGCAAGTAAAGAAAAGATGGTGAAAAGATTCAGCCTCAAGCTTACAAATATAACAACAAGAAGTTATTCTTAACCCTTTCATCTTCAAAATGTCATCCAGAGGCAAAAGATTTTGTGACAATCTCCAAAGAAAGAAAGAGATAAAGGAGGAGATATATTGATGCCAGATTTAGGAACTCCACCTCCAGTTAGGAAAAGTATAAATATGAGAGTAGATCATTTTAGTGATAGATGTTTTTGAGGAAAACTTCCACAGAGATACATCTTTCTTTTGAGCATTAATAGGGATCTTAGCAATAGAGTGAGCCTCCTCACCAACCCAAGAAAGGAGAATTAGTAAATTCCAACATTCATTAGACCAAAAGTCAGAGACTAATAATTGAGTATCATTGGATGAGTGAGATGTGTTAGCAAGGATAGAAGTGCTCCAATGATCATTCCAAAAGGATATATTACCCTCTCCCACATCCCAAAAAATGAATTGGGAGGCTACATCACGAGCAAGAACGATAACCTTCCAAATTTTGAAGTCCCTAATTTTCCAAGCAACATTAGAAGGGTGTATGAAAGAACAACATTTATGGAACATAAATTGAGCCCAAAGAGAATCTCCAACTCTAAATTTGAACCGAAGTTTGCACATATTAATATCAACTACCTGTTGCAAGGTTTTGAAACCAAGCCCCCTTGAGGATATTAGTTTGCTAATATGTGATTCCAATTGGTCCAGATTTTGCTAGCATGAGTGCCGCTCCAAAGAAATTTATTGAACAGGACCTCAAGATGTTTTTGAGTGCTCTTTTTAGTTTTGAGAACTTGCATAGCATAGAGAGGTAGGCTAAAAATCACGTTTTTTTAATAAAGTAAGCCTATCACCATTAGACATGAAGATATTTCTCCAATCATTAATTCTTGACTTAACTTTATCAACAATCTCATCCATTTGGACTTGCTTTCTCCTCCCTCGGAGAATGTTAACTCCCAAGTATTTAAGGGGAAGGTTAGCAATCTTACACCCAACAAAAGTCGAAGCCCAATTGGCAATATGGTTGTAGACACTCTTACCAAAGTAGAGAGAGAATTTAGCTAAATTAAAGCTAAGGTAGAGGTATTCTGGAAATCCGTCAAGAGGGTCATTGTGGCTTTGATAGAAGATTTACTGGCGTTGAAAAAGAGAATGACATCATCAGCATAAGTAAGATGACTATTTAAAACATTGTATTTATGAGAGTATTGCATATGGGGATGTCGCATATGCAGGTTGTTAACCAACCTGGAGAGATAATTAAAAACAATTATAAAAATGGTGGGAGAGAGAGAATCTCCCTGCTTAATGCCTCTATGGGCGGAGAAGAAACCATGAGCTTTACCATTCACTAAGACACTGTAATGGTTATTAGTGAGCCATCTTTTGATAAGAGAAATAGAATCCTAATGAAAGCCTTTAGTCTGCAGAACGTTAAGGATAAAATCTCAGCTGATGGTATCAAAAACCTTTTTGATATCGAGCTTGAGCACCATGTTGCCCCATCTACATTTTTTATCCAGGTCTTCAATCATCTCCTGAGCAAGAAGAATATTATCGGTGATTTCACGGCCTTTTATGAAGGCATATTGTTATGGGGAAATGAGGGTGGAGAGATGTGGCTGTAACCTTTTCACAATAATCTTACTCAAAACAATAGAAAGAACCGTAGTACGGGAAATAGGGCGAAAGTTTTCCCAAGAGTTTTTGTCATTTCATTTAGGGATAAGCACAATTGTTGTAAAGCAGAAATATTTAACTGGGTTATCTCCAAGGAAAAAACCTTGAATAGCAAGAATTACCTCTTTAATGATATCCCAGCAGTGGATATAGAAGGAAAATGAGAAACTATCAAGCCCAGGGGCTTTGTTGGGACAAATTGATTTGAGAGCATAAATAATTTCCTCCTCATCTGGGGGGTGAGCTAAATAAAGATTGGAAATGTAGCTAGCATCATCATTGAAGACATTGCAATCCACAAGGGAAACCTGAATAGTAAATTGATAAAGTTAAGTGAAATAGAGAACAACACTTTCACCAATATCTTCCATATTGGTTAACGTCTGACCATTGATAGTTTTGATCTTCAGAATGCTATTAATGTTTCTTCTATGCTTTAATGTGGCATGAAAATACTTAGTGTTTCTATCACCATACATAAAGGATATGTCGTTAGCTTTTTGTTGAAGAAGAGTTTCTTTCAAGTTAATTGCTTTTAAAAGAGAAAGGTGTGCTCGTGCCTCAGTATCAACTAAGGTAGGGGTACCAATAACTTGGGGCTCAAGTTGAGCAACCAAATGCTGAGCTTCTAGAACTTTATCATGCACGTTGCCAAATATTTGATAATTCCAAGTTTTAAGATGAGCTGCCAGATTTTTATGCAATTGCCATAAGCGAAACCATGGAGTTCCAACATCATTAACTTTCCAAGCTTGCTTCACAACATTAAGAAAAGTATTATGCGTAGTACATATATTAAGGAATTTGAATCTAGAAATAAGAGGCTTAGTATTAAAAGCCGAAGTGAGTAAAATGGGATTATGATCAGAAGAAGCATAGGTTAAATGTTGAACACTGATGATGGGATAGAAATTTAGAAAAGCAGAATTTCCCAAGAATCTATCTAGCCTTTGAAAGAGTAACCCTCTTCACCAAGTGTAAGAAGAACCATAATAACCAAGGTTGAGGCCAGCACCAACAATAACATTACAAAAGCGAGTAATGAGAGACAAATCACATCTACCGCCACCTTTCCTTTCAGAAAGCTTCATTAGCACGTTAAAATCACTACCCACAAACCAATTTTACTTTATGGTATCTCTCATAACCTCAAGTTTTTGCCATAGCAAAAATTTATTCTGAAGAGAAGAACTAGCATAGACAAAGGTGCCCCTACCATGAAAATCTTCCATCTTGAAATTAGTAAGGATAAATTGTTCTTCATCATCAACAATACATAAGACAACAAAATGCTTCCAAAAAAGTCAAATTTTGTTATTTTTATTGCAATAGGACTTGTAGCCTTTAAATTTCCGTAAAATCCTGTCTTTATTCACATGCACAAGACGCTTCAAAATAGCAAAAATGAAAATTGTGGACCCGACACAGATAATTGAGCCTATTAAGGGAGGCAAGGTCCGCTCCCCTAATATTTCAAGTCATAATGTTAAACATTATGCCTTAAGCTGCCCTTCTAGAAGATCTAGAATGGTTGCCTAATTGCTCCCCGTCAGAGTAGTAAGTACCTTCTCTTACGATGTTGCTAGCATTTAAATTAGAGAGCTCATTGTTTCGTTTTGCTTTCTTTCTAGAGTGCCTTTGGACTTGCCTCTCATTTTCTAACTCCTTTGTAGCATCTTGTAAGGCAGCATTGGGAACGACATTTGAGGAGGATGGTTGAGATGCTTTAACATGTGAATGATTTCGTATTTCAATAATATCATTGCTATTTGAAATGGGATGCATCTGATTTTCCAAATGGGTAGGCATTTCAGAAGTGGGATATAAATGAATAGGAGGGTGTTTGTAGTGGGAGTAGGAACATGTAGGATTTGTTCTCCAACAAGGGAGTAGTTTTCTAGTAGAGCAATAATGGGTTGCATATGAGGGTTCGGATCAATAAGGGGCTCAACCTCATCATTATGAGTGTCAACATTTGGGGGTGTATCCTGCTGAGTGGTAATTGCATGATTTTCGTTGAAAGGAACTTGTTGCTCTGTTGGTTGATGAGGTGTGTTTCCTTTAAGTTGGGGATTCAATTTAAAACATACTGAGGAGTGATCACCAAATATAGAACATTGAGTAAAATATGGTGAGTGGCACTCAATTTCTACTGATTTCCAATAGCCACAGTGTTGTGATCCAATCCATATTTCATTGCAAAAAGGTTGAGTAATCTCCCGTTCAAAAATGACACGAGCTTTCGAAGGTCGTGTGAGAGCAAAAGTAGCAGCAATCATTTTTAAAGGCCTACCATAGGCGGCAGTCAACGAGAAAAGGATTTCGTGATTGAATAGATGTAATTTATGGCGAGGAAAACAAAGCCAAACAGGTATCATCGGTAGTTCGACTTTAGGATCGAAGTCAACAGACCAATTAAGGAATTTCATAACCCTATTTTCAATTCGCAGAAACTTCTTAGAAAAAAGCAAAGTATAATCTTCATCATTAGCAAGCTGAATTAAAATGTGCCTCCTATCCATTATCCCAACTTTCCACCACCCTTTGAGTATTAAGGATTCAAATTCTCGACGGATGAACTCTACCTTAGGATTCCCGTAAGTAAACTTTCCAACCAATGGCAGCCGACAGGAGGAGGCCAAAATCGTAGATTTAGTATCATAAATAAACATGGCAAGGTTTCCATTTTTCTTTCCTAACTTCTTTAAAAAAGAGTACTTTCCCCCCAAATTTAATGAATCATGAAAACCCTGAGGAAAATGCCCCCCAGAAATGTTACCAAAAGAGCTGCTTCCCCCATCCAAAACCGCATCCACAAAACTTTTACCGGAGACCAGCCCTAAAACCAAAAGATGCATAAACGAAAAAGGAGAAAAGGGAAGATCTCACCAGAAAGGATGCGAAGGAACGAAAACACCATTATCACCCGCGCAATCGCCAAAGGAAACCATAGAGAAAGCCGCCATTCATATATATATTATATATATGTATATATATGTGTGTGTGTGTGTGTGTGTGTGTGTGTGTCTCATACATGGCGTCATCTTCTAACACGCTCGGCTCTGCTAGGGTTTCACCCGATGGTTAACCCTAGCAAAAATTACGGTTTCGCTTGTCTTCGCGCTTGATTCCGTTCGTCTTCCCCACTTCTTCTTCGGCTCTGAGACGCATCTCGTCGCATGTCTTTCCTCGCTCTGAGGCCCGTCTCGCGTTTTTCCTCGCTTTGCGGCTCCTCTGCGGCCCGTCTCACGTCTTTCCTCGCTCTGCGGGTCCCTCTCGCGGACACAGCTCGCGATTTCTATGGCTTTTCTGTGCTCGTCCCGTCTCACAGCGTCCTCTCTTCTTTCTTTTGAAGCTTTTCCCCTCATTTATCAGAGCAGAGCTGCTTTCTTCTCTGAAAGCCTATCTTTGAGGACGGCTTCAGACAAATCGTATGCAGCTGCCCTTGCGGGTGTCCACGCCTCAGACACACCTAAATCGCCATCTTTCCCTCCTTCGTTTGAGAGAATGGAAAACATCAAGAAACCTGTTAGGAAGAATGCGAAGCCTGCCATATTTTTTATAGAAGCTGAAGATATTCAACTTGCTTCCTCCTGTCGTCTGAATTTGGTTGAGAAATTTCTATATGATCATCCCAAAATGGAGCTCATTCGCAAAGAATTTGAACTTATGCACCTTGTTCGAGAGTGAAAAATTGGACTATTAGATGGGAGACACATTCTTATTCAAATTAATAATGAATATGATTACATGCGCTTATTTGCTAGAAGTATGATATGGATTAATAACAGAATAATGAAGATTTTGAAATGGTCTGCGAATTTTGACCCACAGACGGAACCACCAATCATTCCTGTTTGGATTCGTCTCCCTGGTCCAAAATTTCATTATTTTTTTTCAAAAAGTATTGTACTTTATTATCTTAGCTTATGGAAAGCCACTCAAGATGGACATTCCTACATTTAGGGTCTGTTTGGGGCAGCTTATAAGTGCGGCGGCGTTTTTGAAAACGCAGCCGCACTGTTTGTTTTGCGCGTTTGCGCAGCTTATTTTATATTCTCGTTTTCGATTCCGTGAAAAGCTGATCGCGGGTCAATATCCGCGATCAGCGTTTCGAACGCTGGATTGTGTCATATTTTACGCGCACACCCTTGGCCCTAAAACCTTTTATTCGCTCGCCTCCGCCTCTCTTCCTCATGCCGTGCCCTAAAACCTTTTATCCGATCGCCTCTGCCTTCGCTCTTCCTCGAGCGGAAGTCCGATCTGCCTTGCGCCGAAGTACCGCTCTCTCGCCGCCGACTCTCCGGTCTTTCTCCGCTCCGCCGAAGACTCGCGCTTCCTCCGCCGAAGCTCTATGCTATTCCTCCGCCAAATCTTTGCTCTGCCGCCTCCGCCGAGGAAACCTTGGTCAGTTTCCGCTCCGCCAAAGGCAGCTTCAGCTCAGACTTTGGTAAGAAATCTCGATCTTACCTTCTCTCATTCATCTCTTCTTCCCTCTTAAATCTTTCCTTGAGAATCTCATCCCCGATTTTTAGGTCTGCCCTCACTGATTCCGTTCGGCTTGCTCTTCCTTGTCGGCAAGCTTGTTCTTCGACATTCTCGGAAGGTAAAACTAATGTTCATTTTTACTCATGTGCCACCATTTATCATATTTATCTTCCTTTACAAAATATTGTGGAGAATAGAACTCTTTGAGAGTTTTTTTCTGATTTTTTTTTTGGATTTTTAATTAAAACTTGAGCATAAAATAATTTTCATTCAAATTATGGTGCGTTTTAATAATAATAGTTTTCTCCGGTTGATATTTTCTTCCAATATGGTCATCTTTAGGGTGTTTTGTTGTATTAAACATTGTTACTAGAAACATGATCAACCGGTTGCTCTTAGAGGGTCAGATTGATGGTTTGAATATCATTTTAGTTCATTTAGATGTTATTATACTATACATTTTATTGACTGTCCCCATATTTAAGGGATTGGGTTTGTCTAAAAGTTGGATTTTATGGTTTGACGTATATAGTAGTTGGGCTTGAGAGTTGTTCTTTAATAATAAACATTTTTAATGATTTCAACTAATCAATTTGAAGATAAAAGAATAATTTTAGCGGATTTGCAATTAACTATCTGATTTGCAATTCATGATACTTGTTTGTTAAATTAGATCATAAGTGAAAGTTTGAAATCATTCTATTACTGTAATTAGTTCAACTTTGCTTCATGAATGCTCATTGAGATGCTTTTTTTATCAACTATAATCTTTTAGAATGTGAAACGTAGGACATTTCCTTATAGGTAAGGTGTAGGAACTTGCCTTACAGGTAAGGTGGTCCGCTTGAGAGCTTGCACACATATCGAGTTTAAGTTTGAATTTTGAAAAAAAGCTTGTATTTTAAAATATTTACTTGTCTTTTATTATTATTTTTTTTGCATACTTTTAGGGGCGAGGAAATTTGAGTTCATCTTGCTTTTAGCCCATACAACATTTTCTGATTTTGGTTTAAGCTTTTAGGAAGCTTATTAGAGCACATACAAACATTTTGATTTTTACAATTTTTTTGTGCCTTTTAAAACATGCACATAATTTTTAGTATGCTTGCATGGTTGTTGAGGCATTTTAAGTTTATAATTTCTTTTTATTATATGTAAAGGATTTAAATTATTAGGATTTAATTTTGTACAATTTGTTTTTTCATTAAGATTCATGCAAACTTTTTATTATGTATTTTTGAAGATTACATTGAGTTTTCTTGCATGATGTGTTACAGATTCAGTTGTGATTGTTCACAATTAAGATTTTTGTTTTACTCTTAGAACAATGCATTTTCTGCTTGCATTCAGTATTTCGTTGAGTTTTGAATCCTCAATAAATTCTTGTTTGTGCTCATTGGCCAGTCGTCGAGTTTCCTGTAAGTTTAGTTATGTGTTATATCTTAGGCACTTATTAGTTCATTTGATATAACAAGTATTGCATTTGAAGTATTCTTTTTTACAATTTATTTTATTTTATTTTTATTTTATTTAATAAATTTTTTTATGTACATGAAGTCCCTTTCATTTTCTTCTTTTTCGGCCATGTTTGTGCAAATTTTGTCAGTTTCTTGAACATTTTTCTCTTGTAAGGGGCATTTGTGTGAATGCTAGACCCACCCATCATGCTTAGAAAATGTCCGTGGTAGGGGATAGTGTGACTAGAGCTCTTCAAGCCCTCCATGTTTAAAAGAGTACATAAGCTTTTAATTTTTGAACACAAAATGTACACATTAAAGTATTAAGAAATTTACCTTCATCCCACTAAATGTTATTAAATGCATTTTTTTTCTTATTTAACATTTCACTAGTAAGTACCACAATGAATAAGGGGAAAGAAGTTGGATCATCGCGATGTGGGACATGGAAGCAATAAATATTTTCTGTGATCTCTGTCTTAAGGAGGTGGAGCTAGGAAATAGACCTACGATATATTTTAACAAAGAAGATTGGAATAATGTTTCTGTCAAATTGAAAGAACTCACAGGCAGAGACTACGACAGGATAAAATTTAAGAACAAGTGAGATCAATTAAAGAAAGATTAAAAAATTTGGAAAGAACTTAAGAGGGGAACTACAGGTTTGGGCTGGGATCCATTGAAACGAACGATAGATGCTCCTGAGAAGTGGTGGGCTGAGAAACTACAGGTAAAGACTCACCCAATATCATCTCTTTATTTCAATTTGAGTTACATTGAAATGATTGTACTAATTAACTTTTCTTCACCATGCAGGTTGTGCCAGCAGCTAAGAAATTCAAAATGAATGATATTGATCCAGTAATGGAAGAGAAGCTGGATGGTATGTTCAAAGGGGTTGTTGCAACGGGAGCACATGCTTTCACCCCATCTGAACATGAATTTATTGGCACAACTAATGCTCTTGGAACTGATAATATTAGTGGCTCAGGAGAAATACCTTGTCAAATCCATAGGTCAGTTGATGAAAGGCTTGCTTAATCCTCATCCATTCCAAAACGACGTAGGGTTGAGAAAAAGAACAAAGGAGCGGCATTCGTCAGAAGCACAATCAAAAAGCTTGCTGAATCCTACTCTGTTAAGCTTTATGCATCACAAGATGTATCCGTTGAGGGGTGTATTCGAATCCTAAATACACATGCTGAGGTAAAGGAAGATAGAAAATTTTATCTCAACTATGTTAAGTACAAGATCCAGTCCGCAGAGAATTTTTTGTGAAGTTGGAGGCAGAATATCAAGTCGATTTCTTACGTTCCTTCATGGAGAACTGAATGTTTGGAAATCTTGTCGTCTCGTTATCTCAAAACTGTTTGTATTGTTGTAATATGGATTGCTGTTTATTTTCCTAGCACTTCTTTTACTTCAATCTTTATACTTAACTGGATGTTTTTTCTCAAAACTTATTGTACTGGTTGTACTGTTGCATCTAGATTTCTTGAAATGTTTGAAGGTATTAACTATTATCTTTGAACTACTTTTGGTAGGATGAATCCAGAACATGTGAATTATGTTAGAAAGATAGTGTTTATTCTTATTTTGTTATATGACTACTACTTCACATACATTGAACGAACTCCATGTATGACATCAACATATGTTGGTGATAAATGGATCTGTGAGTTTCTACAAGGCCATCCGACACGTTTTGCAAATATGTTTCGTATGATGAAAGAGATTTTCATCGATCTGCTCTGCGAACTCAACACCATCATGGTTTTAATGACTCTACTAGAATGACATCAAGAGAGGTGTTAGCAATTACACTCTATATTTTATCTCAAAATGAGTCCATTAGAGGAGCTACGAAGCGATTTCAACATTCATCGGAGACTATCAGCAAGTATTTCTCCATTGGTCTGAATGCACTGGTAAGTTTAGCTTCTAAGATAGTTAAGCCTGAAGATCCCACACTTCAATCCATCCCTACACAAATTGCAAATGACAATCATTATATGCCGTTTTTCAAGGTATACCTCAAACATCTTATTACTAACTTAGGATTGTGTAGGAGCTATCGAAACATTTTTATATTAAAACTCTCATTCATTAATTATTGAAAAATTTTTATATTTAGGATAGTATAGGAGCTATTGATGGAACTCGCGTCGATGCACGTGTATCTGGAACCGACAAAGTAGCCTACATTGGACGTTGTAGTTCTCCCACACAGAATGTGATGGCCATTTGTGATTTTAATATGTGTTTTACATTTGTGATGGTCGGATGAGAAGACAGCGCTCACGATAGTCGTGTTTTTAAATTTGCCACAAGACGTTGAACTCATTACTTCCCATACCCCCTCCTGACACGTTGTTATAGCAAATATATCAGATATTTCTGAGTCGTTACTAAAATATGTATTTTGTGCAGGTAAGTATTATCTAGTTGACGCTGGCACAAATTGCGAATGACAATCGTTATATGCCGTTTTTCAATGTATACCTCAAACATCTTATTATTAACTTAAGATTGTGTAGGAGCTACTGAAACATTTTTATATTGAAACTCTCATTCATTAATTATTGAAAAAAATTTATATTTAGAATTGTATAGGAGCTATTGATGGAACTCACGTTGATGCACGTGTATCTGGAACCGACAAAGTAGCCTATATTGGACGTTGTGGTTCTCCCACACAGAATGTGATGGCCATTTGTGATTTTAATATGTGTTTTACATTTGTGATGGTCGGATGGGAAGACAGCGCTCACGATAGTCATGTTTTTAAATTTGCAACAAGACGTCGATCTCATTACTTCCCATACCCCCCTCCTGGTACGTTGTTATAGCAAATGTATCGGATATTCCTGAGTCGTTACTAAAATATGTATTTTGTGCAGGTAAGTATTATCTAGTTGACGCTGGCACAAATTGCGAATGACAATCGTTATATGACGTTTTTCAAGGTATACCTCAAACAACTTATTACTAACTTAGGATTGTGTAGGAGCTATTGAAACATTTTTATATTGAAACTCTCATTCATTAATTATTGAAAAAATTTTATATTTAGAATTGTACAAGAGCTATTGATGGAACTCACGTTGATGCACGTGTATCTGGAACCGACAAAGTAGCCTTACATTGGATGTTATGGTTCTCCCACACAGAATGTGATGACCATTTGTGATTTTAATATGTGTTTAACATTTGTGATGGTCGGATGGGAAGACAGCGCTCACGATAGTCGTGTTTTTAAATTTGCAACAAGACGTCGAACTCATTACTTCCCATACCCCCCTCCTGGCACGTTGTTATAACAAATATATCAGATATTCCTGAGTCGTTACTAAAATATGTATTTTGTGCAGGTAAGTATTATCTAGTTGACGCTGGATATCCCTTACAAAAGGGTTATCTAAAGCCTTAAGCCGACACGAAGTACCACATTCCGGACTTCGAGAGGTCAAGCGGGGTTGCACGTGGTAGAAAGGAAATTTTTAACAAACGACACTCCTCTTTACGTGGTGTCATTGAGAGGTCATTCGGGGTATGGAAGAAGAAGTGAGTGATATTACGTGACATGCCAACCTACCCATTTTCGAAGCAAGTGAAAATAGTTGTGGCAACAATGACTCTTCATAACTACATACGATGACACCATTCACGCTCCGATGAGGATTTTGCATCTGTAGATGAAAACTTGCATTAAATTCCCCAAGAAGCATTTGAATTCCATGTCGGACGTCCCATACCCCAGGATGAATCAGAACATACTTACAGGCACGAAGGTGAAGGTGCAAGGGAAATGACGACATTGCGAGACCAGATATCGGACGAAATTGTGCGATTATGACACTGCTTCTCGTGGGTGCAGTTGTTGTATAGCGAAGTTCAAAGTCAGTTTTATGAAATAGCAAATTTTTTGTACTTTGGCGAAGTTCAAAGTCAGTTTTTCAAAATAACAATTTTTTGTAATTTTGCGAAGTAGAAAGTCAGTTTTTGTTAACCTTTTGTGTAAAGTTGTTGAATCTTCCGTATATTGATGCATAGTGATGCAAGAGCAGGATTTAAACTTGAGACTCTTATTACAGGACCAAGCAATTCTTATGCATTTATATGTCTGTCAATAAATCTATACAAAAGTAATGAATGGCATGTATAAAAAAAATTTAAGTCAAGTGCTAGAAATACAAATACATGTAAACCTGATTCATTGGTCGGAGAGTGCGTTTGTGCTTCAATATCTTTATATCCTTTTTCATTTCAAAGTGAACCTTATATAAAATTTTTATCATATTCTGCAATCTGTAATGTTGATTTTGTGCTTCAATATCTTATATAGAATTTTTGCTTCAATATCTTGTGTTGTCTTATTACAAAGTCCTTCAACATGCTTGTAGCCAAATTAACCTTAATTATGCACATCCCATTTCCCCTCTCTATAGCTTCATCTCTAAAAATGATTCTGCAATCCTCTTTTATAAACTTCGTCCTCAATCCATGCCAACATGGTCTCATTTGTCTTCTAATTTTATCAATTACATGGCCCCTCAAGTTTCTGCTAGCATGGTTTGAACTGACTTTGACATTGTCAAATTAGATGTGAAAGGACATTGAGACGAATATGGCATGTGAATTTTGGTCATCTAATGGTTGTATAGCTGAAAGTATAATATACTTGAATCTTTTGTTATAGAGTAGAATATGTGTTTTACTCTTTTTGTCTTTTGTTATAGAATAGAATATGTGTTTTACTCTTTTTGAATGATATAAAAATATTGGGCCTTCTAAAATATTGTGGCAAATACACTTGAGTGTATCGACATCATTGTCTTACATTATCTTTAAAGGTACACATATTAAGGAAAATAATGTCATTAATAGATCAAAACCTAGTTTTTCACTGCATTTCTTTCTCACGAGTGAACTTGTACAACATGCTCTTCTTTCTTCTAGTTTTGATCTTCCCTATTTTCTTTGTTCTCACAGAGAGTGGAATGGAGAAGAATAAGAACTTAGTACATGCTCTTCTAGCCTGCTCTTCTAGTTTTGATCTTCCCTATTTTCTTTGTTCTCATTATATCTTAGAATTATATTTTTCATGCTTACCTTTATTCGAGATAACTACATGCATACCACCCAATTCATATGTATTTACATATCTAGCATCTAAGGTTTACCTTTTAAAGGAATTTAGTGGTATGTATGTAAATTTTCATTTCTTTGGTTTTATTTGAGTTCTGAGTTTCAATGTGCTAATGTGTTCCTCACGTCAAAACAAAACAGGTATTTACATTTTTTTTTGGGGGGAAGGCAGCTACTGGATTCTGTTTTTATCAATTTAGCATCTAAATACATTTATTTATATTTGATATTTATGCTTCAAAATTTAATTCGTGTCTTATGGGAACATTTAAGAATGCAAAGAAAACTACTACTACACCTTGTGTCTAGTTTATACATCATTGAATTTTGTATTTAGTCTGAATTTTGTTTTTTGTTTTTTTTTTTTTTTGTTTTTGTTTTTAGTTTTTTTTTTGTTTTGATTTTTTTTTTTGTTTTAACTTCTTCTTCCTTTTCCAAGGGGTTTTTGTTGCTTTTAACCTTTTCTTTTTTTTTTATTCCTTTTGGTTTTTTCTTCCATTTTTTACGGGTTTTTTTCATTTAAAATTCTTGAAGTTTTGTTTTTCTTTTTTTTTTTTTTTTTTACTTGGTTTTCCCTTTTCAAATTGTTTGTTTTTGCATTTCATAAAAAATGTTTTATGTAAGAACTTAGAAATTGTGGATACCAGATGTTTGTTGCTTAAACTGAATTTAAGCTTGTAGGTTATTTGAATGTTCTGAAGTTTGGCTTAGATTGGATTTGTGCTTCCAAATCTCCAACTGTTTGTTAGAACTCTAGACATCGATTTCACCACTTCTTTTTGACTTGAAATCCAATCCGTGAACTATGAGAAGTATTGGAGTGTAGACAAGCATACTTTTATGTTGCTTAGCCTGTATATTTATAAATCGTTCAATAATACAGTATAATTTTTTATGATTTGCATCCTCTATTTATATATATTTTAACTTTATTTTAATGTTATCTTTCATAATTCACCCTAAATTGTTTTGTAAAATAATGTGGAAAACAAATTCACGTAATAGATAAACAACAAAAAAACGTATGACTTACGTGGTACCACATAAATCTGCCTACGTCAATAGGAAGATATTATTCCACTATCAACAAAATTAGAATGATAAATTAACACACCAAAATTCTCCATAATCTCTCATAACAAATCAGGAGAAAATCTAGAAGTCATAATGCTACAAAAGCACCATACATGAACATTATATAAATGTGACACAATCTCTGAAAGTCATAAATATTTTTGTGTCATATATCTATCCGACTTGACAACATTAGGTGTGGTTATAATTTCTATTGGATCTTAAAACCTGTTGTACAATGTTGTATGTCATTTTCCTCAAATTTTGGACTGATATATTTTTATTTTAATAACTGCAGGACGATGAGTTCCAAATATTCAGGGAAGTCCGAGAAAGTGATGTGTCGGTGTGGACTACCATCCTTGCTACTTACGTCACGTAAGACACATAGCTTTGGAATGCAATTTTACAGGTGCCCAAGGTGGGCACAATGACAGGAGGACTGCAGTTTCTTTAGGTGGGCCGACAAAGAGTTTATTTCTATGATGTCCCAGAAGGATACCCCAGATCAGAGTTCGTCGATATCAACATTTCAGAACACTGCATCTGCTTCGAGTGCTTCCATTTCTACGGTATCCCAGTCGGACAGATTTGCTCAGGGTTCTGTAGTTTCAGAGCTAGAAGGCATGGGTCGTGATATGCTGTCACATTATAAAGTTAATATTATCATATTTTTTCTTGTCATTTTAACATGTTATTTTTTTCTTTTTTATGGACGCTCATTATACTTTGTAGTAGTATGTGCAAGTGCATTTGACTTTTGTATGTGTAACATATTCGTTTGATGTGATCAGATATGTTTTAGTTATATAAATATAAATCAACTTTTTGGTATTTTCTTCTCTGAACAGTGATATTTAATTTTGTTGAGAAAAAAATAAATTCTGCTGCTTAGATTATTCATTTAATTAAAATTTTTTTTCCAAATAAGCTGTTTACAAAACGCACTAAGCAAATAGCTAAACTGCTTATTCAGAACAGGGGCAGAATAGTCAATTTTCCAGAATCAGCTATTTTTCATAAGCGCCAACCAAATAGTCAGACAGCTTATCCGGATCAGCTGCTCATCAACAAATTATCAGAATAAGCTGCTTATCAGCAGAAGTTGGATAAGCTGCAGCTGCCCCAAATAGGCTGCGTCCTCTGTGCTCGTCCCATCTCACAATATCCTCTCTTCTTTCATTTGAAGCTTTTTCCCCTCATTTATAAAAGCAGAGCTGCTTTTTTCTCTGAAGGCCTACCATTGAGGATGACTTCGGACAAATCGTATGCAGCTACCCTTGTGGGTGTCCACGCCTCAGACACACCTAAATCGCCATCTTTCCCTCCTTCGTTTGAGTGGATGGAAGACATCAAGAAACCTGTTAGGAAGAATGCAAAGCCTGCCATATTTTTTATAGAAGCTGAAGGTATTCAACTTGCTTCCTCCTGTCGTCTGAATTTGGTTGGGAAATTTCTATATGGTCATCCCAAAATGGAGCTCATTCGTAAAGAATTTGAACTTATGCACTTTGTTCGAGAGTGAAAAATTGAACTATTAGATGAGAGACACATTCTTATTCAAATTAGTAATGAATATGATTACATGCGCTTATTTGTTAGAAGTATAATATGTATTAATAACAGAGCAATGAAGATTTCGAAATGGTCAGCAAATTTTGACCCACAGACGGAACCACCAATCATTCCTGTTTGGATTCGTGTCTCTGGTCCGAAATTTCATTATTTTTTTCAAAAAGTATTGTACTTTATTGTCTTAGCTTATGGAAAGCCACTCAAGATGGACATTCCTACATTTAATTTGTCTCGTCCATCTAAAGTCAGAGTACTTGTTGAAAGAGACATCACCTCAGCCGCTTCTGAGGAAATGTGGTTGGGTACACAACACCAAAGATATTGGCAGAAGGTAGAGATTGAGTCTTTTCCGCCGTATTGTTCGAACTGTCGTATGTTCGAACACTCCAGTTCTCAATGTCATCATTTACACCCCCACCTCAGACCAAAAAAGCAAACTGCCCCGCTAAAAGCTGTGATTCCATCTCCTCCTGATCAACTCCAAGTTTTTGACACTAATAATCATCAGAAGGATACCCAGTCCCCACTTTCTCCTTTTGTGGTTTTTTTGTTTTTTTCCCTATATGTATCATTGCTTTATTTGAGTTTTGTACGTGTTTTTTTGTATGAATTAGACATTCTTTTAGGCCCTCTCATGCAACATTTATGTATCTTTTCTGTATTAATATATTTGCCCTTAGGATTTTTCTCAATATATATATATATATACACACACACACACACATATATATAATCAATTAAATAAAATTATTGAATTTTTACCTTATACAAATTGGTTGAGCCCTAAACCATGCACATAACCCCTCTGTGCAAAAGAGCTCTAGCTTCGACTCCCTTCCAAACAAGCTTCCTCGGCTACAACGGTCGACATTACCTACCTCACTTGTAAGAGTTCCATTATAGATGCCACAACATATTTCTCTTCGACTACTTCGATCGTGGCTCGAAATTGACGCTGACTTCTCCTGTGCTACGCTCGAGCTTCCCACGTTGCGTTTTCTTCTCCTCTTCTATGATGACCAGCTAGAGCCTAGTCGAGTGCCCTCACGAGTCGAGTGCCCTCACGCATAGAGCTTCCTTTCCTCATGCTTCCTTTCTTCTGTGAGCATCTCCTCGTTACCCTAGCCTGCTCGATACAATCGGTAAGTCCACTTCGACAAATTTTTAGAGCGAAAGCATTCCTTGTGTTCCAACACCTTTTGTTTCAACTTCCCGACTCCTCACTTCCTCTCTCCCTTCTGTTCGACTTTTCATTTCCTCTTCTTGCTCTTCGTTTCCTCTTTCTTGAGTAGCTGAAACAGGACATCACAATCTTCCCCACTTATAAAAAGTTCATCCTTGAAATCTAAAAATGAAACGCAAGTCGCATGTCATTAAGCAGGTCAACATTAGCTATCCATAGATTTTTTTATCGGACTCCCTTCTATAATTTCGGGTTTATCCCTATGCCTGAAAATATATAATTATTAATTTGAGTTAGCTTAAATATTTGTTTTATTATTATTAAAGTTTTCTTATAATTACTTAATTAGCTCTTTCATCAAGTATCATTAATTAATCATAATTCTTGACTCTAATACCACTTTAGTCACAACCTGACCTGAGATTTATTATTAACCGAAGTGTGTACAAACAGTTAGACGGTGAGAACTAAGTTTTTATATTCATTTACCATTTAACAAATGAAAGTATCATTAATCATTGAGGGAGATGATGCTAATATCATGCATTTTTTGAGGTCTATTATGAAGCAGGACACTTGGTGCCAACGACCTCGAGAAGCACCAGATTTTCCTTTTCTTTTGTAACACCTAAAAGTTAAGAAACTTAGTAAAATTTGACAGATTTGAAAAGTACCACAAATTTCACATCCTCTGAAATTCTATCAAATAATTTTATAAAATTCTAAACACAAAATCGATCAATTTGATAAAAAGCACTATATATAAATTATGGTCGAATTAGGAGATAAAATATATAAGTTTTTAAGTTTAATGAATTTTAATAAACCTAATTATTCTAAATCTTCCTTACACACACCGGTCCACACCGACCTTCACGCCTTTTAATTGTCGGATTGATCGAATAGGTTCTCTAGAGCCTTAGAAATTTCTCTCAATTTCCCTCTCCCTAATCGGTTCACTCCGCAATAGGCTCGCTTGGAGGGGCTTCTGCTATTGTTATTGTAGTTGAGCACAAGCAGTTAAGGGCGTGCAACCATAGGGAGGCCACAACATACATTTAAAGCTTCAGGGACATATTTGGAAGGTAGGAACCTCTCTGTTATGCTATTTTATACATTTTTTTCCTCACACTTTTGTTGTGAAATTTGCCTCAGTCTCCGTGCATTTTTTGGTTTTTGGTAGTCATGAGGAAGCATCGAAATTATGTCGGAAGAGTCGAAAGTTGTTTGTGAGCTCCCATAAAGGTCTTTAGAATGAAAGCAGTGAAAATATGGGGAGAGAATAGGTGGTTTCAGAAGGGAGGACTTATACCGAGAAGCCCTATTGAGGTATGTTTTGGCATTTAAGTTATATTTTTTGTAAAATCATGAAACAAGCTAGGATTTCACGAATGCTTGTGATGCTTATAAATTCCCATGTTGTTTATACGAAGCGGCGAACTCGAGATGAGCGTGTGGGAACTCGTCGTAGGGTTATTCTATCAACACAAGTGAAATAATTGTGTTAATTTAAGAAAAATAATCTTTTGTAAGTTTTATGTGATTATGTATTCGACACAGTTACATTTAGATTTCTTATATATTATAAATGAATATCTATTTGAAATGTATGAATGTCAGTTAATTTTTCTTATGATACATGTGAGCTACTACAATACGATGTATGTGACCATACTCATGAACTAATTATCTGTGGGTATTCATTTAATACGACTCATGCATGTGATATGAAATGCCTATTAATGTTTACTACATAATCTATTCTAAAATAAATCACGAGTAATGCTATAGTTAGATTATTACATTAGTGCCTGCAAGTCTACATAATGATGTGATATTCCTGACTTCTGGTGTTCAAACGACGATGAAATTATGAAACCATTTTGATCAAGTGGTGACAAAACGTACTGTATTGTTTGTATTAGGAGATTATTGATAAATGTTATGTTGGGGGAGTCCAACCTTTATCGATAGTTTATATGGTCTTTGGGATGATTACAGGGCATAAAATAATTGAGGAATATATATTTACAAGATACATTACATTGAAATGAAATATAAGAAATAATATTGTTATAATTACGTATGATAAACAACTTATGAATATGCTTATGATTATGCTTTTGACATATGATGCGCCAAAACTTATTGCGAAATAAGTTGACTGTACAATGCAAATGCACGTGTGAAGTAGTATGCAATCTAAGAGTTCGCATATTAATTCCACAAGGAAAGCCTTAACAATTGTTTCTGCAGAAATAGCTCTAGCTTTTTAATTTAGTGAATCCATCTTGGCGTGATTGCAAAGAATGTTTAAATCCTAAGATTCTAGCAAAAGCAGAGTAAGGTATAGACAACTAAAAATAGAAACAGCGGGAAAAATCTTGTGAGTTCTTTCAAGAATGATGAGACTCGTGTCTCTATAATTTGGGGATCGTAGTGATCATGGCCTTCTTAAATATTTTCTTACGTGATTGTTGTCAAACAGTGATATTTTACTCTTTATGCTTATGTCAACATCACAAGAAGCCTAAAATTCATTAAGTTGTGGTTTCCTAAATCCCCATAGCATCCTGCATAAATGCTCTAATCGCTTGGAATGATTGTAGAATTTCATTAGACTATGTCTATCTTCTCAGAATTTTGTTGTTAACCGTTTGTTTCCACTACGCAATAGCCAAAGGGCGTAGTTTCATGAAATATTTGAACATCATAGTTGGTCAGACAATGAGAAAATGACGTTTATAGATTAACCAATAACATAGGCCATGAAAGCAGAAAAAAAACACAAACAAAAACACATTTTAGAAATCCACGATTAAATCCACAACCCCTACATCACAGAGACTTCAAAAAGAAATTAGCCACGCATCGTTGAGAAAGCATGGCAAGAAAAACTATGCAGGATTTCATTACAAGAAAAAAAACAAGTTAAACTTACAATAACTTGTCTTCTCCACAATAGCAGCAATCCTTCCTCTCATACAACAATCTCTAACAAATCACAAAACTAAGAAAACTCATCCATGAAGGTTTCAACCAAGGGAGGAAAAAGTCCTTCAAGCACTCAAATTCTCTCCAAACCTTGCCTCCAGCAGCCTCCAACTCTTCTCTAGTCCAGCCTTTCTTAGGCCAAGAAAAGACCAAGAAGAAGTTCCCTCATGACACAAATATGATTTTATAATTACGTTTTATATTAGAGATCCAAAATAGGTTATTTGTCCATTCAAAAAAGCACTCAAATTCATGACACAAATATGGTTTTATAGAAACTCACCCTTGAAGGTTTCAACCAAGGGAGGAAAAAGTATATCAAGAAAGCACTCAAATTATCTCCAAACCTTGCCTCCAGCAGCCTCCAACTCTTCTCTGGTCCTGCCTTTCTTAGGCCAAGAAAAGACCAAGAAGTTCTTTCATGACACAAATATAGTTTTATAGTTAGGTTTTATATTAGAGATCCCAAATAGTTCTCTCATGACACAACCTTATTTGTCCATCTCTGTCATATTTCCATAAGCCATAACCTACTCCATCGACACTTTCCAATAATATCTTTTGTTGATGCACTTCGTTTATACCACCATTAATGCTCCTAATCAATATCTCTATTTTAGGACCATATCCATACCTTCTCTGAAATGAATCTAATTGCTGATATTTGCATTTAATTTGCACTAAAATTACTTTTTAGGATATATCATGCTCCTCTTGCAACATTCACAATTTCTGGGTGACAAAACCTTCAGCTACTTAATCTATGGAATTACCACTTCCAAACTCATATTAACATCTTTCATGAGACCGTAAGTTTTGTGAGGGCGTGTTACTAAATCTAAATTACTAGATGTGCTAATCATCTATAGTAAGAAAAATCACTATTTATTACTGTTACATTTCCTTATTATTCGGTTCTTGTTAGTATATAGGCGCAAATTTATTTGTAAATATGAAGACAAAAATGTAAATAATGTAATTTTTGGAATGAAAAGTAGAGTTCATACACTGGGTGATCAGATGCCTTAGCAGCAGCTCTTATGAGACAATAGCAAATTCCATTCAAGAAAGATGAAAATAAGCCAAGCAATACTGCATAAATAGTTTGGCCTCCAGTTATAGACACTGTATTGAACATATCAGTGGCTTCAGTTACGTTTCCTGAACAGAGATAAAATTGGTTTAGCTTGTGTAGTAAGCAGGAACATAAGTGACGAATTAATTTAAATTTTAACATATGCTAAAATTTTGGAGGCAAATGAAAAATACACAACATTGCCAAATAAAAGGATAAATAAATGACCAACTAGAATTTTGCGCAAACAAATGTAAATTAGATTTAACAACATAACTAGAATAGCCAAATTAAAATAATAATTGAATGTTCAATTGCTTCCAAAATTTGACATTTAGGGGTTGTTTGGTTTGATGTAAAATAAATGTAAAGTAAAAAAGCTGAAAGGTATGGCAGGATGTGTGTGTGTGTGTGTGTGTGTGTGTGTGTATAAGTGGGTGGGAACAAGAAGATTGCTTGTCGATGCAAGCAATGTGCACATAGAAGAACAAGTTGCTATATTCCTATCTATACTTATCTACAGTGTTCATAATCGAGTCATACAATTTGACTTTCAAATATCACGAGAAACTATTAGTAAGTCTTTTAACAATTTATTATCGCCATTGGAGAGCTGCGGCATAAAATGATCAAGCCTACACTGATCCAAACTTCATATAAGATACAAGAAAATACTAGATTTATGCCATTTTTTAAGAAACAATTACACATAATATTTGAAGTTACATTTTATTTATAACATTTCTTCAAAATAATTACATGAATAGGATTGTGTTGGCATTATAGATGGTACACATTTTAAGATGAGAGTACATAAGAAGTATGAATCAGCATTTAGAGGAAGAAAACCAAATCCATGTCAAAATGTGCTAGCAACAATGGACTTTGACATGAGGTTTATATATGTTTTAGCATGTTGGGAGGGTTTAGCCCATGATGCAGTTGCCCGTAGAAATGCATTAGAATGATCTGATGGTTTATGTGTTCCATAAGGTATATAAATTAGAACCATATAAAATTCATAAGTAGTTACATTTGTTATTTAGTACAAGTTATTAATTAGTAAAAAATATGAGTATGTGGCTCCTTTTTTTCATCCAAGGTTTTTTGCTCAATTCTTTTTCATAAAGAAAGGTTAGGTGTTAGATATGTAAGAACATAAGAATTGTGGGGTATGTATGTGAATGCCTTTTCTAATTTTCAACACAAGTTTGTTATTAGAAGTGTAGCCGGAGATCTGTTTTTTATTTTTAGGGGCATGAACATTCATAGCACACAATACTTATGTATTTACATATCTCACACAAATCTTTAATATCACACTGAAATTAGCACTATTTTCACTTTTTAAAAGTGAAATGTCTTTTCATACATAAATTTAATATGGAGGATCTTGATGCTGAGGGGGCATTAAACTTCAATAATGAGTTGGATGATATATCCATTACAGCTCTGAGCTTTGGGAAGGAGTTCACTCATGTGATTGAAGCTAAACATACGGCTGCACAGGATGCTGAGAGGGCAAAGTTCATTGTGGAAAATGCTGAACAAAAAAGTGTTATAATCAGAGCTTAGGTGAGCAGTAATTTTATGTGTGCCTCGCTGTTTTTGAAGTAAATCATTTTTGAATGAAAGATAAGAGTTACAGACATAAAACACAATTTCATTTAAATGACCAGAGTTCAGAGTTAATCCCTTTTTTTCAGGAAAAGAATCTTAAAAAAAATTTGGCTCTATTGTTTTCATGGAAAATAAATTATACATGAGAAATAACATAATATGTTCCCAGAGAAATAAATTTAGCGGCACTTACATATATACTACCCAATACTTATGTATTTACATATCTAACACCCAAAATTTGGTTTTTCTTTTTCCATTTATAACAACCAAATTGTTAAGAAAGGCAGAGGTAGATCTAGGAAGACTTGGGCATATTGTATAAAAAATGATCTTAATTTATTATAATTAAATGAAAATATGACACTAAATAGGATGCAATGGAGAAGAAGGATTCATGTACTTATAGCGGGATCAAGGTTTTGTTGTTGTTGTGTTGTATTTATAACAAACAAATATTTCATATCACACAAAAAAGTACCACCATTTTAATTTTTAAAAAGTGAAATACACCTTTTCATGCATAGGTAAGGTGGTATATATGTGAAAATTCAGCTTTAGGTGTTAGATATATAAATATCTAAGAATTGAGTGGTACCTATATAAAATTTCAATAAATTTATGTTGCTAAGTGTTTAGGGTCAACAAGCAAAAACTTTCGTGAACTAAACCACACTGCACTTCTTATTGATCCTCTTCTACCTGTATTATGAAAATCAAATTTCTGATCGAGTGGTACTTAGTAATACTTCGAATACACATATTGGACATCATCTGAGTAGTTAATTTTGAATTATTATTCTTATAACAGCAATTGATATGATATTGACATTAGATTTATAAGTACAAATGATTAGCAGTTTTGAACAATCTTGATAAGCTACTAAAACTCAACAGAACTATAAACAAATTCATGAGTAAAATTTAAACTATTTGTTCACCTGAATATTCAGATTTTTGTGTATTTTTGCTTAGAAGTTCGTTCTCTTCTTCTATTTCAAGGTGAGTCCAAGAGTTCTCAGCTTATAGAAGAAGCAATAGAAAGCAACCCAGCATTCCTTGCCTTGTGACAGATTGAAGCTATTAGGTGGTATGCATGTAAATACTTTTTTTTGTTAGGAAGATTTATGGTTTAATCTGGGCTTTATTGGAGTTGGAGTTGGAGTTGGTTTAATTGTTGTAGTATTTATGAAATTTAAAATAGAAGAACGGTCTTTGTAAAAAGCGAAAAATTGGAACGAGAAAATTCACAACAGAAAACAGTAACACAGATTTACGTGGTTCGGCAAATTGCTTACTTCCACGGAATTGCAGAGAATTTTACTACTTAAGGAATATACACCAGTCGATCGTCTCGACTTACAAGAGGGATCTCTCACTTCATTGCTCTCTCTTCTTCTCTCTCTACACCAAGATACATAGAAGAAGATAAACTTACAAGAGAAATAAATCCAATTTCTCTTCTGACAGAAGCCATCAAGAAGAAGTCAAGGGAGAACAATCTTCTTCTTCTTTCTTCTTCCTTCTTCCTTCTTTCTTCTGCCGCAAGGAACTACTCCTTGCACTTATCTTCTTCTATCCTGAGGAAGCAAAACTACCGAAGAAGAACACAAAAGAGTCGATACGAAATCTGAAGGAGAGCCGCTCCTTTTATCACGAAGACGAGACAGAGAGGCGACGTTTCACGAAACAGCAGGAGAGGCGGAGAGCTGCGTCATTTCGCGAGTTGGGAGGAAGGCGGGAGCAGGTATGTTCCTCGGTTTTTTTTTTCGTTGACCGTCTCGACTTCAACAAATCTCTCACTTGGAGACCAGCACACAAACAATAACATCTCCTTCCTCAAACTGAAATCATTCACTGGCGGTGTCGCCCTTTTCTTCAAACATGAATCCTTCACCTCTGCAACTCAAAACCCCTGTCTTCCCACCGTAGACCAACTGAAGTTGCGCACAACTTCAGTTTTTCAAGAGTAACACCCTTAGTCAACCTATCAGCAAGGTCCACATAGCCTTGCACCTCCAAGCTATTTCCCAGGTTACTTTTCTCCCTGCTTACAATTCCCTGCTTACAAATCCTGCCTCTGCTGAAAGTTTTTTTCAACAAGTTTAGCTTTGTACCTCTTACTGCCATCATGCTCAGTCTTCACCCGGTACTCCCACTTGTTGTGTAATGCCTTCTTCTCTGGTGAAAGTTCTGTCACTCCCACTTGCTCGAATTTTCATCTTGCAAGATTTTTTTATAACTCTGTGGTTCTCTACCACATTCAACGCTTCTCCATTTGCCATATATACTTTCCCAAAGTCACCAGGAACATAATTTCACATCAATTCCTGATAGAATGTTGTATGGAAAGAAGTCACTGAATCTAATATCCAGTCATCAACAGAACTATAAACTGTCAGCACTAGTGCATCTTGCACTTCTTCAGATACCACATTTGCGCTATCATTCTCCATCTTCTTGGGATTCTTGCAGTTCCTTTCTATATGGTCAATCTTGCGATAATTTCAGTAGGTTGTTTGTTGACCAGTCTTTGATATTGATCTCCCTCTATTTGAGTTCCTGTCATGTGATCTCCCTCTGAAATCAACATTCCGTGCCAAATTCGTACCTAAGATCTTGCCAGAATTTTTTCTGCGCACATTCTCAGCCAAAATCAAATCACGAATATCATCATATTTCAGTTTAGATTTACTAGCAGAACTGGTAACTGTCATTCTCATGACTTCTCAACTATTTAGCAATGATGCCAACAATATCAACGCACGCATCTCATCATCAAAATCAATTTCAACAGAGAATTGATTTGTGATAGTATTGAAATTATTCAAGTGTTGAGCAACAGAAATACATTCTGCCAACTTCAAATTAAATAACTTGTTCATCAAGTACACATTGTTATTCGCCGATGATTTTTCATACATACCTGATAAACTGCAATGAGATCCGCAGCCGTATTTTCCTTGACGATGTTGTGTGCAATGGACCTCGATAGGGTCAATCGAAGAAAACCCAGAACTTGTCGATCCAACAAATTTCATTCAGTCTCATCATCCTTTCAGGTCTTTTCCCTAATAACGGAAGATGAAGTTTCTTCTCATAGAGGTAGTCATCTATTTGCATCCTCTAGCAACCAAAATTTGTGTCAACAAATTTCTCGATCCCTGAAACCTTCACTTCATTTGCAGTCGTTGTCTTTTCTCAGATCCAAAACCATGGACTCTGATACCAATTATTGTGGTATATATGAAATTTAAAATAGAAGAATGATCTTTGAAGAAAGCAAAAAATTGGAACGAGTAAATTCAAACCAGAAATAGTAACACAACTGAACACACATATTTATGTGGTTCGACAAATTGTCTACGTTCACGAAGTTGTAGGGGATTTTACTATTTAGGGAATATACACCAGTCGATCGTCTTGACTTACAAGAGAAATCTCTCACTTCCTTACTCTCTCTTCTCTCTTTACATTAAGATACACTGAATAAGATAAACTTACAAGAGAAATAAACCCAATTTCTCTTCTGCCACAAGCCACCAAGAAGAAGCTAAGCAAGAACAATCTTCTTTTTCTTTTTTCTTCTTCCTTCTGCCTCAAGGAACTACTCCTTCCACTTCTTTTCTTCTATCCCAAGGAAGCAAAACTGTCGAAGAAGAACACAAAAGAGGCCGTACGAAATCTGAAGTAGAGTCGCTCTTTTTATCGCGAAGAGGAGGCGGAGAGGCGACATTTCGTGAAACACTGACGCGGGAGTGGTTTCGCGAAACAGCAGGAGAGGCGGAGAGCTGTGTCGTTTCACAAGTTGGGAGGAAGGCGGGAGCAGGTATGTTTCGTGTTTTTTTTTTCGTGGACCTTCTCCAATTCAACATTAATCTGCGCTTAATTGCTATTAGGTGGTATGCAATGTAAATACCACTCATTGCAAGAACCAATTAAAAACAAAGTATGGTTTAATCAGAGCTTAATTGGAGTTAGATTTGATCAATTTTGATATCATTGGGCTGATGTTGTTGAGATGGTCAGTTTGACTATAAAATCATTCAAATCTGGTCAAAATTTGAATTTGAAAATTCCATTATTATAAATGCATCAAGATTCATGCATGATAATAAAATTTTCTGACACATCAATATGATAATGTACATGTATTTTATTATAAGTTTTTTAAGCAAATATAAAAAATAATTTATCTATATTTGCTTTACAGACAACCCAACAAGCTCAAGTATTTCAAATATAATGTTTTTTTTATTTTACTTTACATGCATAAAAGCAAACAAAAAAAATAATTTTCCTGTATTTATTTTACAGACAACCAAATAGCAAACTGGAGGCATATTCCACTACAATTATAATACAATACAATCTATTTCTACGTATTTTTATACAGGCAACCAAACAGGCCCTTCGTTTAAGCCAAAATCATGGGAGTTCTAATTCATTAGCACAAAATTTACCGTATGCCTTTAATCCAGAATCGAACTGGGTTGGTTTGGGTTAACAAAATAATTTCAATCTTTTAATCTCTAAACATATTTGCGTTCCATATTTATCAGTTTAAGTTAAGTCAAATGCATGTAATATGAAATTAAATTAAAACCAAAACTAGTTTCTGATTGATTTTAAATCTATTTACTTTGAATTTGGTGTACACGTGAGTGGATTATATTATCCGAGATTTAGTGCTTACCTTCAGTTTAGCATTGTAACCTTGTGCTATGATATATTGTGTTATATAGTTGATTTCCGAGCAAAACAAGTGATTATTTAGTAAAATCAAAAGGTTATTATTTAAAATTTAGTAATTGCGATTATTTGGTAAAATCAATCATGACAATAACATGAGTTGATTGAATGACTGAAATTGATATTTTTATGAATTTCATACAATTACAGCTTACAAGTAATATCATAATCCTAATTGTTGGATATTTAATCAGAATAACCAATTAGCTTATTAAATCAAAAATAACAAAAGGGAAGCAAACCACTATTCCAAGAAATCTTCCTTCTAGATTTCATATAAATAGGCTTTTTCCTTGCATCTGTTAAAGCAAACACCCTAAAACTGCTAACACCATTCAAGGAAGATGAAATAAAAACCCTAAAACTGAGAACTGTTTCAGAGTTAGTGGATTGAGTTGAATTTAGACTTTGATTTAATGAAATATAAATGCATTTGCAAATATCCGATTTGTAAAGTTCCTTGGGTATTATTCTTTAGATGTACATCAGATACAGTTTATACTGAACCACTTCATACATCCTCTCCTCAATTATTTTTATGATAACATAAAACTCAAACCTATGTTATTAGTTATGATGACGTAAAATTAATTTTATCAGAAACTATAATTTATCAAGTCATAAGATAATTGTCATGACCAGCCTACGTTTTTCTAAAGTTCTAGCGATTTGTGCAACATTATGGTAGTAAGAGAAGCATTTATTTCTCCTGAATTGGGTTATTTTATTTAAATGGGCCTGATAAAGAGAAGAAACGATTAACATGTAATTATGAAATTATCACGTAGGTGAGAAAAATTAACAGCTTCAGAGATTTTTCTTGACTTTTTTTTCATTTTAGGGATATGTATCACTGGCGGTGATTATTGTTTAGGGGTTTTGACAATTGGTGTAAAATATGATAGCATGAATGTACAACTCAGCCAGATTATTTAGTTCTAGTTTTTTATTTGTTCGCCTTTCTATCCAATATCAAAGCCAATGGAGTCAGATACAAGAACAAGAAAACTGAGGACCCTCAATATATCTCATATAGATGCTTCATCTCTAGAAGTACTGATTTAAAACATTGTTGGACATTGGGGATATGCATATGTACTTGCTACTGCATGAGCTAATGATATATTATAACTTCTACACCCACTACAATATGCGAATGATTATGGTTAGTATTGGTGAACTAAAGGATTTTTATCCAAATAAAAACTAAACTCCATATCATATGAAGCCAACCACGACATTCCAATAAAGTAATTCATTGTAAACATTAACAAACTGCATTAAGGATAATGTTGAGTTGTTAATTGACGTAATAAATCAGCATAATAAGACTTAATTATAACCATGCAACTAGGGTATAGTACTAAACTAAAACTGAACAAACAGATAGAAGGAACAACTAAATATGGAACTGATAACTATACTGATCCAAAACTTTCAAAACTCGAAACTCACTTTTTATTGAAATGCATACCTTGTGTTAAAACGGACGGCTTGAAAATGAACAAAACACCAAGATAACTTAAGGAAAGACCTGATGTAAATACAAGGACAACAAAAGAATTCAGGCTGAAAAACAAAAATATGAGCATTCAGAAATATAATACATAACTAGACAATAACATCGAGATACTTTAAGTAAAGAAAAGAACAGCCATAACAATATCCAATTAGGAATATCTTCAATATAGAGGCATCGTAACCACAAGAGCCTTTATTTGTCATCCATAATATGGATATTAGAAGGCCTAACAAGAGTAAGAGAACAATTTAATGGTTTGGTCAGGTTACTGACAAGGCCTTGAATGCAAACAAATTGGCTATCCAAACCATCAAATCAAATTTTATTTCCTTCACTATAAATAAATCAGCTCACAAGAACAGTCAGTCGGTTTTTGACTTTTAGTTTTAATATTTTTATTTTATCAAATATATGAAACACATAATCAACGAACTCCTCAACACCAGATGGTTGCACAAGTATACTGTTTCCATACAAATTCATGCATGGAATGTCCAATGTCTAGGGTATGTGGTCAGTCATATACGACCTCATGTAAGTTTGAAGCCGACATTCATTGTCGGACTTTATTAGTTGTTTAATGGAAGTTCTAACAAATCCAAAGTGGAATATTAATTTATGGAAAATTATGATCAATGTGGATATAATTAAAGCATGAAAGAGCATTGAGGTTAATTCCATATTAAAATAGGTTAACAATAATTTGATGTAGAATATACATTGCTAATATGTTATCCATAGGCTTACACTTTTGGATTACAAATAGATTTTTTTTTTCCATTGATGTATTTGGTTCAACTTCTCCCTTTAGTTTCATCCTCCCAAACATGTTATCATAGTTATTAATTATACCTGGGATCGAGTGGTTCAAGTGATTTTTGGATCTCAGGCGACTTTTAACACGTTGAGTAAGGTTCAAGCATTGATAGTTCCACGTGTTTAAGTCCTGGATATGTAAATACATAAGAATTGGGTGGTACATATGTAAATGGCCTTTTTGTTGAGGTTGAGGAGAGGCTGGGGGGATGACTGATGTAAAGAAGTCTCTCACAAAAGAAATTTTATGTCGGTACAAAAGAATTACCAAATGGTTGGTTAACTCATTGGTTTAAACTTTTAGGTTGAAAAATAACTTTGACAACTAGTGTATCGAGCCCAACTTCAGTAGCACTTTAGTTTCATCATCCCTAGCACAAAAGACAAAACTTGTGGTTTATTGCATTAGTGAAAATCTAAGAAATGAGCTAACCTCTCCATGTTGCATGAAGGAAAGCATTCGATGGTCTAGGATACGTTATTGCCAAACCTTGAGGCTAGTGAAGGAGTTCAAAATTAAGATTGTCATCAAGATTGAATAGCCACCATTAGAAGCTTTTTCTCTCTCTCAACTAGCAAGCTTCACATTTAAGTCCTTGGGGTAGTATCTGTAATAATAAAGTTAATCAATAGCATTTGTATAACTAGCTTTGGAAGTTGACAAGAAATCTCACATCTTTTAACTTTTTTTTATTTTAATTCTCTCCTTCAGTATTTCATACTTTCACTCTTCAATTGTCTTTAATCAATGGATGGCATTGACAAAGGTTTCATGTAGACGCCAAGCTTGCTGAAGAGAAGAAACTCATGGAAAGAGGAAGAACAAAAAATAATAGCTAACTATCAATATATCAACTTGGTCTCTTCCGTGCAGAACACACCTCACATTGATCAATTGTTTTAAAGCTCTTCACATAGGTCCTTAATGTTTTTAAGATTTTATTGTGGTACATCAGTTTGACTTCTAGTTTTCAATATTGTTGTTTGTGTCTGAGTGCATCATGAAGTCACCGTTAAATTAAGTTAACATCAATTTCATTTCTACTCTTCAATGTTGTTCTTTGTGCCTGAGCACATCATGAATTCATCGTTAAATTAAGTTAACGCAACACTAAACAAGATTTTTTTTATAGAAATTGGATTCATTCTGAAAACAATATTGCGCCTCTTAGATCGGATGTTGAAATGGAGGCAATGTGAGATCAATAGAAGGCTTGATGGACAAGTTATTGTAGTCAAAAAAAGAGTTTTCAAATGGATCTGAGCTAAAGGATGTTACAAATATTGTATTTAAGGCATGGGCGGTTGAGTTCGTAGACGTTAAAGAAAAAGAGGAATGGGCCACTAAATTAAGAGACTGATACTTAGAGTTCGGCAAAGGAGCATCACAGCTTAGTGGCAAGAGTAAGTTTATCAAAGATTGCCAATAGTGAGGGCATTAAGGGGAGAAGGAGAGAGCACCATCTGTATTAGAGACACAAACAATGAAATAGAAGAAACATTATGATTGTTTTTCTCTAGATTGACAATTCTCGTGCATAGACAATCATAAAGAAATCTTGAAACTGAAGGACCAAAAAGACGAGCTTTTCAAAGCATAAATTGCTTGCATGTATATGATATAAAACTTAAAAAAAAATATGTGACATTTTAACCAAAAAATAAATACAATATTTTAACTAAATTAACTAATTCAATCTAATTAACTCAATATCAGTTATATAGGTTATTATTTATTGAAACATATAATAGATCCATGGCCTTTGAATAGAACAATATTATGGTTAGTGCTCATGGTTATAAAATTATGAAATTTATCTTTATTATATTATTATTTCCAAATTGTCTTAACCTTCAAGTTTACATAACCCTGTAAAATTGAAGGTAGATATTTGATTAACATAAATTTCATGAATTGTGTAAAACAAATAGTAAGTTAATATTTAAAAATTATAGTAAATAAAAATAAAATATTTATAAATTTTAATTCAAGTTTTATACTAGATTATAAAATTAGACACAATTTTGATTTACGAAGCATTCTATCAAGGGTAAATTTTAGGCCGAATTTTGAGCTCGATACTGCATGTAGCATTTGATGTCACATTTTGTTGAATCTTGTGCAAACCTATGCTTCATCATGGTGTGGCCCACAAAAAAGGTTTGTACAAGACCTAGCAATGACTATAGCGCATATCCAACCTACCGTAATCAGTCTACTATTCTCTGAATGCGAGCTTTCATTCTAATGAGTCCTTAGCATTCTTGCTTCCATTTTGCATCGCCTTAGACGAGCTCGTGCGTGCTCTTTGGTACTACACATGATATTCAAGCTCGTGAATCATAACATTCTGACTTACATCACATCACACTTACAGAGAACATAGGAAGAACTATAGTGCCATTGCCAGTGACTATGTCAGTCTCAAATTGCTAGTCACTCTAATTTTTCTTTGCTCAAACATAACTAGTTGGTGACTTTGATTGAGGCCTACCTCCCCTTCCATTGTGTAAGTTGTATTCCATCTTGCTTCTTGGGATTCCTACCATTGTGGAGGTTGTATTCCATCTTGCTTCCTGGAATTTCCTCATCTCGTTCGTTTGCGCTTACCAACGCTGATGTTAGGGTTTATTCATCTAGACATTCCTCTCCATTGGTTATCAATTGATAATCCTGCTCCATCACATCCACCCTCTTTTGACATTATTGTTCAACCTCCCACGACTTGTTATCCCACCTTTTACCATAGCTGCTAATAAAAAGAAGGGTTCAACACAGTTCGATTTGTCTTTCAGTATTCTTTATTCTTTTAGCATAGCACATATAATGTTGTGCAAAGGTCTGCAACTTCATTTCTTGATAAGCATGCTCTCATAGTTTTCAATGGTAGAGATTTTTATATAAAAGCCTCACTCTCTTACTTTTTAGTTAGTATGTTTAACTTTGGCTAATTGAGAATAAAAATTATTTATATCTTCATCTATAATTGTCATCCATTATTTGGGTACGTTGATCTATGTCAAGTGCTCACTAGACTAAAGAT
The DNA here is from genome assembly GCA_003013225.1 of Phalaenopsis aphrodite. Taxonomy (NCBI): domain Eukaryota; kingdom Viridiplantae; phylum Streptophyta; class Magnoliopsida; order Asparagales; family Orchidaceae; genus Phalaenopsis; species Phalaenopsis aphrodite. The sequence continues at coordinate 1,084,955 of NEWO01000148.1, read as the reverse complement.
ATTAATTATTTTAGACTTTTCTCTTGATGTTCATATCATATAATTGATCAACAAATACCAACGCTGATGTTAGGGTTTCATCTTAAGATTCATCTAGACATTCCTCTCCATTAGGTATCAATTGATGATCCTGCTCCATCACATTCATCCTCATTTCATATTATTATTCAACCTCCCACGACTTGTATTCCCACCTTTCACCATAGCTGCTAATAAGAGGTAGCATAGCACACATAATGTTATGCAAAGGTCTGCAACTTCATTTCTTGATAAGCATGCTCTCATAGTTTTCAATGGTAGAGATTTTTATATAAAAGTCTCACTATCTTACTTTTTGGTTAGTATGTTTAACTTTGGCTAATTGAGAATGAAAATTATTTATATCTTCATCTATAATTGTCATCTATTATTTAGGTACGCTGTTGCACTTCTTGATCTATGTCAAGTGCTTACTAGACTAAGGATATTAATTATTTTAGACTTTTCTCTTGATGTTCATATCATATAATTGATCAATAAATACATATGACGAAGTGGTCTTCATAGTTTAATACTTTTGGGAGCTCCCTATTACCTAGGAATTATTTTAGGAGAAGGGTCCACTATTACCAGATAAATTTTCGGCCTTTGACTTGAAAGGCATGGATTAGTACTTTCTAAAGTGACTCTTGGCAAAAATGAAAATCGAAAGATTGTCCTCTTACATCAAATCTTATTAAAAAAATTTTATATAACTATTGATTCTTTCAAGGCCCATTTAGAATTAGGAAATCATTCACTAGAGGTCTAACTAGTGGGATTGGCTATTTTAATTACAACATGACCGTATAAGATTTTCGTGTTGTAAATACGCATTGATTAATTGGAGCCTAACACTCCATCTACCCTGGCCTCTCTAGAGAGTTATCATGCTCTAGAAATTCATTCATGCAGAATCATGTTGCAAATGCTTTTAATTTGTAACTAT
>NEWO01000148.1:1058892-1078495 GCA_003013225.1 Phalaenopsis aphrodite | reverse complement strand
GAATATATATATATTGAAAAGCCCAAGAGCTGATTTTATTGAAATAGAAAAGATACATAAAGGTTGTATGAGTAGGCCCAAAAGATACATCCTACCCATACGTACATCCTACCCATACGTACTTCCCCAACAAAAAGATACAGATAAACTCAAAAAATTTAAAACATACAGAAAATAAGTAGCTAGGGACACGCCAATTTAGTCCTGCCTCTTCCTCTAGTTTTAGGAGTGAAGCCAGATAACCAACTTGAAGTGTCGTGTCATTGTCAGAACTAACCAAAGTATCATTCATTAAGTTTTTAAGTTGGAGTGTGCCCCCAGCCTTCTTCCTCCGAGAAGTGTAAACCTGTCATTCTTCATCTGAGGACTGACTCAAGTGATCCTCAGTCTGATTAGATATTAGAACCGCAGTAGAAGGAACGATCGTCATTTACACAGCAATAGGTTCCAGTGTATGTAAAGTGTGAATTGTCACATCTACACAAGATGCTTCCTAAATATGAGCTGTGGGGCTAGCCTGACTTTCAGTCCGAACATTATCTCTTATGGTATGGTTAGGAGAAGGGTTCACAGGGGCAGACACCATTTTTTGTCTTGTGGTGATTCCCTCCTCAGGTTGGATATATATATATATATATATATATATATATATACATACAAACACACACACACACATATATACATAAGTCTCCATAGTTACATGTTATCTCTTCTCCTTGTAATATTACACCTGTGTTCTCCAATGCAATAAATGATCGCTTTTGATTGAAAGTTGTTGATAACACGAGCTTACACAATCGTAAGATTTTATTAAATGAATGATGATTTTAGGTAATCTTTTATTATCAAGGCACAAAGAGGGAAAAAAAATTCATTATCCTAAATTTACTAGATTCCAAGATGCCATAATAACTCCCCTGGTGATTTTGAAAATCTAGACTTAGCAACACTCTAAATGTTAACTTGTTTCTTCGGTCCACTAGGTTTGATAGTCCTCACAATGCTTTAGGTTAAGCTGATCCAACATATTTTGCATACTGTTAAATCAAATAATATTTTCAACAAGTTATTAAAATTTGCTTCTTTATTTATTTTATTTATTTAATTATTTATTTATTTTATTTTATTTTACAAATATATTACAATCTCCTTTCCTTAAAAAAATTTTATCCTCGAAATTTATGAACTTCTTATTAGTCGTTTCGCATTGTGCAAGTAAAATATAACCATCCAAATTATTATTGAAGTCTAAATCTTGATAACTAATATCAAAAGTAAATACAATAAATCTAACATTTGAGAGTAGATAACCCAATTAACAAACCAAAAGATATGAAAGAGTCAAGCATATTAAAATAACACCACATCCTAAACAATGTAACATGACTAACACACACTCAACTTCTAAAATAAGCTCTAGGTCTAATATTTTGTCTTAGTTGCTCCTTACGAGTCACAATACCAGCTTCTGTCATTCTCTGCTAAACACTTCTAAATTAGATCCCTCTAAAAAATTGCTCTGAGCTAAATCCCTTCCTGAGTTAGCATTTAGTGTGAATCTCTAAGCAAAACTAAGACAATTCCACATATGATGTACAGTTGTCTGCATAAATAACATCCCTTGAAACCAAATAAACATTCATCACAGTGTAGCTTCTCACACTTAATGCATGGCTCTAAAGTGCTTTGCTAACTTGGCTATTTACGCCTATAACATATACCTATCTTCTTCCCATTGAACTCTTCAGAATGAATTGTTGGTTTCACCTCTTCCGAGCTCTTTCTTTTGTACAAATCCCTACTCTTCTAAGTCAGCTGAAAATCAATTTTCACTCGCCTAGCTCTTATTTAATCCTTCAATACCAAAAGAAACTAGTTGCATTTCTCTTCTGCATTTGGAATGAGCTGTGGTGCATACCTTAAGAGCATAGTTAACTCCACTTCATATTGCATAATCGATCAATCTCTTTGAACCAACCAAATTAATTTATCGTGCATCTATCTGTCTCCTGGCAAATAGAGGTACAAACCAATCTTTAAAGTTTTCACAAACTAATGCCACTATACTAAGTGGCTACGTCAACCATTAAACTTCTCCTACAGCTACCAATACCACCATTAAATTGTTTTAATATTTTTCCAATTTTTATGCTTCTAAATAAGATGAATACTAAAAGAGCTAATGCGTATAGAAAGCCAGATCAACAATTGGAAATGTAAACTTTTATTTGTTAGTTAAAATATTTTTCAAGGGGCCCTTTGATTTAATATTTAGATCTAATCCTAATATGTTTACAATTTTCAGATTATTTACACTAGACGACGAGCTTGAAACAAGCTTGTGGAAACTCGTTGTAGTAATGTTTCGTGAATTCAAGTGAAATAATTTTATGTTAACTTAAGAATAATAAATCACTATAGATCTTGATGTGATTATGTACTTGACACTATTGCATTTAGAAATTCTGCGTATTGTGGATGGATACCTACAAAAATTGTATGAATGCAAACTTTTTGTCACTTACGAAACATGATTTTACTAATTTAAGAATCTGATAAACATGATTATGAAATCATTACTGACATGTATTCATTTACTATGATTCATGCATATGATATATAAAATATTTATGATGAATGCAGGTTACTAGAATTATTTTTTAAGAAATGTCACAAGTGATGTTATAGGTAAGCTATTACATGAAAAATTGCAAATATGGATGATAGAGAATGATGAAATTCTCAACTCCTGGTACTGAAACAGTAATGAAACTCTGGGAACCGTTGGAATCAGAAAACGCTGGAACGTTGTGAGTCATTGGTACTAGGAAGCTATTGATAAATGCTATGTTGGAGACCCAACTTTTATCAATAGTTAATATAGCCTTAGGGACATGCGATGACCCAATGACATGACTTGACATGAAAATAATTGAGGCCTATCAATAACAATTAACATTCTAATGATCACATTGATGAATCTTATGAATATGTTTATAATAATACATGAATGGATAAGATAATATTTTACATAGAAATCATGATTTCTTGCATTACATATCCTTTCTTTTCATGTTTTATATGTTTATAGCATGTTGTGTCATGTTTTGTGGGCATGTAATATATTGATTACATACAAACATGCACGTTGTTTTATTTATATATAATCTTATTTTAGTCTTCATTATTTCGTTAAGCTGGTTGCTCACTCTACATTGTTAAATTTCATAAATGAGTAACAAGCATCGAGGCAAGTAGTTAGGTGTGACTTGTGTAGTTTTTACATTATAATTTGAGAGCTTGTACAAACTTTTAAGGATGTATTTTATTTATATTTGATTTAACAGCTCTGTATAAATATATATGTTTTGAAGTTATTATTATCCACTTCTAAATATATGTGAATATGAATGATTTATGAAATGAAAGATATCAAATAAGTTTGTGGTGATTTAACTAGACTAGCTCAACACTGATTAAGTCATTATTCTGCAAGTCAGGATGAGTATTAGTGAGAATTTAATCTGACAGAATCATCTGCCTCTGTAGAAGTGTTGTCAACCCTTAAAGGGGCAGTTGGGGTGTGACAGCCTCGATGTGAGCTCTAAATTGTAACTGAGAGAAAGAGCATAAAGGAAGTGGGGAAGACATGTGTATACTACAGTCAAGCTAACAAGGAGGAAGATTTACACGAGTGCCTGTGTGTGAGTGAGAAGTGACAACACAGTCCACGAGCATTGACGAATGCAAAAGCAATGAAGATGAGAAGTGCAGAAGGTGACGATCGAATGCGAGCACGGGAGAAAACTTGCTATGTAGCTGTGTGCAACATTCAAAGAAGATCTAGCGAAGGAGCTCATAGATAAAGGTGAACCGTCACAACCGCGGGAGAGAACCAAGAAGAGAGACATTCGTGGGCATTTGCGGCTTTCGCTCCAAGAAGTGAAGCCCGATATAGAGTAGTGAGGTTAAATTATTTATTTATGTTTATATTTTTAATATAAAAAATTATAAATAGTTATATATATATATACGGCTTTCGCTCCAAGAAGTGAAGCCCGATATAGAGTAGTGAGGTTAAATTATTTATTTATGTTTATATTTTTAATATAAAAAATTATAAATAGTTATATATATATATAAAGAAAGAGCTACTTGTGGCTCCTTACGCTTTAATATCAAAGACGTTTACAAAAAAAGTGAGAGAAAGAGGATCCCCGCTAAAAATAAACAAAATACATATAATCCTAGGGTTCCTCATTCTGCATTACAACTCCATCCAAAAAAAGAAAGAAAGATGTAGGTCTAAACTGCCTCGTCCATAGACATTTATTTTTGCATGTTTTCTATTTATTTGAGTCATTTGTATCTTTTTTTTTGGATATCTTGGTACCATGTATCATATGAGTAGGGCATCATCTATTGGGCCCTCTCATGCAACTTTTTGTATCCTTTTTTATTTCAATAAAATTTGCCCTAGGGCTTCATATATATATATAAATTAAATATAATGAATCAAATAATAAGTTAATTAAAAGAAATACTTAAAATAATTATAGGTGTCTTATACTTTGATTTGGGTTCACTTTTAGGAAATCCCATTTTATAGAGTTAGTTGCAATGTCATAAGCGAGGAATACTATTTACACTTTTAAGTAGTAAGGTAAGTATTTATATTTTTAAATTATGATAATATTATTTTTTATTCTTCTAAACCAAATGCATCTATTACTAATATCAAATTTGAATAAAAGTCAATATAATTAATATTGTAATATAAGAATTATATATATATATATATATATATATATATAGATTAAATTAAAATATAATGAATCAAATAAGAAGCTAATGAAAAGGAATACTTATAATAATTATAGGTGTCTTATACTTTGATTTGGGTTCACTTTTAGGAATTTACATTTTATAGAGTCAGTTGCATTGTCAACAACGAGGAATACTACTTAAAATTTTAATTAGTAAGGTGAGTACTTATATTTTAAATTATGCTAATATTATTTTTTATTCTTCTAAACCAAATGCATTTATTACTAATATCATTAGCTATATATTGATGCACTGCAAATTCATGATTTATCAAATCTGTTGAATATTTGATTATATTGAATGAATGATACATACTCTCAATATATTTAAATATCAAAGAGATTGAGTATTATGAATGCATGTTGCCTAATGTACAAATATAAGTGACAATAATTATAGATATTGATTATAATAGTATGTTTGAATATACATGTTGAATATGATAAAGTTCAATCTCTAATGGTACCAACTAGCGATGTTAATGTGCTAGTGCATGTAGATATTTCTCTACCATCTCAGAAATGAATTAAATTTAAATCACAAACCACTGTGCTGATGTAAATATATTGATCAGTGGAGAACATGTACATTTCCATCTTAGACAATAATAAACTTATTCTTTGCACCACTACATTAATGAGATATATATTGCTCAGACAAGCATCATGTTATGTTTAGATGATGCTCCTTTAATAGAAATATAGATAACAATTATAAACAAAAAGAGATAGTATAGTATGAATGAATATTATGAAACTTATCAAAGTGACATCCATAATTAGTAAATTGTTATTTTTGTTATACTGATTTATCTTTGATCGGTAGCATATATATTATTTTCTTATTTGTTAAATTATTGTAATTAAAAAGTAAGAGTATTCACTATTTGTTAATAGCTCATTATTATTTTAACTTAACATTTTTAGGTTTAAACTTTTGATTAAAAGATGAGTAACAGATGATATAATGTGTGCAGAAGCCGAAATCAACAAACTAAAAGGAAATTTATTATTTGTTCAAGTTAATTTTAATCATTAGTAAATTTTTTTTATTTTGGATTTAGAATCAATAATTAAATTTTATTTTTACGGTATGACCATCCTTTCCCGTATTGAGAATTCCAAACCCTCGAGCCGGGTCATGACTAATGTTTGGTGAGCGGCATGAGCCATCAAATTATTTACTCCAATTTTACTCTTAACATTACCCCCTTCATCCATGACTCCATAAGTTATTAGCAACACATGATTTTAGCAAATTCACAACAAATTTATCCATAGTAGATACAATAAGCGGCAGTCCATCTTAATTTTTAGGGAATTACATACATACTGCTTCATTTATATATTTACCTATCTAACACAAAGTTTGATATTTACACTTATAAAATCTAATTGTACTGAACCTACGCAAGCAAAGGTGTATTTTACTTCTAAAAAGATAGTAATTGTGATATTTTTAATGCAATGTAAAAGATTTGAGTGGTATGCATATACATATAAATGTTTAGATGTTAGCTATGTTAATACATAAGAAATAGGTGGTATGTATGTAAATTCCCCCATTTATCTTTATCTCAAGGAAATTTTGTGCTTATATCTTGTCACAACACCTCAAAGTCTATCAATACTAATACAGATAGTTATACAAAGAGTAGTACTAAAAGAACTTCTTCACACACTTCAAGATGTAGCCAATAACATGCATAACTGAGGAGAGGGCAAATATAAAGTTACTCTATTAATCAGCCTTACCAAACAATTTACAGATTCAAATTTATCAGTCAGTTTCTCAAAATCAGCAACAAAATTCACGCCCTTCACCATGCAGTTCACTTTCATTTTATATGATCATCTGCAGCTGATGGCTGAACAATTAGGATGATTTACATACATACCACTCTCCTAAAAAGATTTGGGCATGTTGTATAAGAAAATCATCTTATTTTTTTAAAATTAAATAAAAATATGACACTATAGAACACAATGGAAAAAAAGGATTCATGTAACTGAAACCAACTTAGTGGGATAAAGGTTTGTTGTTGCTGGTGTTGTAAGTATATATTTAATTAAGTCCAAAAAACAATATGCATAACTTGAACCCCCGACCTCATGGTGAGAGACTAAATCCTCAACTATCATACGTCGTGAATAAGTGAGCGTTGTTGTACATAAATACCACATAATTCCTATATGTTTACAGATATCTAACCCCTAAACTTCAATTTTTCCATACATGACACCTTACCTATGCATGAAAATATGAATTTAACTTTCTGAAATTTAAAATGGTGTCATTTTTGATATGATATGAAAGTTTTTGGTGGCATAAATGTTAAAATTAAGGTTTAGGTATTTGATATGAAAATACATAAGAATTTGGTGGTATATATGCCGCAGAAAATTAAACTTTTTTTACCTTATACATTGAAACACCGTGTAACAGGGCACCAACATGTGCTATCTACCCCTCTACGAATAAATGAAGGATTAAATAAAATAACTTTCTGGAAAAAGGTAATAAACATGTTAAATAACTCCAAAAAAGCGCAGTCATACCTCCAATATCTGAAAGAGCCAATTTCTCCTGTAAAATAAACTTTGCACCAATAGATGCCACAATTGGGGTAGCAAAGTTCAGACAAATAGCATATGATAGCGGTAGATTTTTTACACTGAAAAAAAGGCCTAACTGCAGTCACTCAAATAAAAAATCAACAATTTCAAGATGAAGAAAAAGTTGAGGATAAATCATTATAGAAGTATTATGGCACTTGGAATGTATTTTCCAGGAAAATTGAAAATAAAGAACTTGACACATAATGATGCATATAAAGATTTGATATTTTGACAATTTTGATAACTAATAAAAAATTAACGCTGTTAAAAGCACTAGGTAACTTCAAGGCTATATTATTGCCTGAAGCTTAGGCTAGATACTTACATGAGCGAAGAAACTAATAACAAAAGTCTTAAAAGGAGCAATAAACTTATTATAATTGTAAGGAATACTTATAAAGGAAATGAAAAAATAACCAAAAAATAACCAACTTATAAAAATACACTACATTATTACTTTTTGAAGTGCTAAGCACAGTGTGATGCACATGAATTCCTTCTACTTGTGCACAAAATATAAAGCAAAGCCGCAGTACACAAGCCAGAGCGTTAATGATTTCTATATCATATATGATATATTTTGTACATACAATAGTTACTTAATTAGCCAAATTTAAACTTACACACTAACAAATATTTTTTTAGAAATATAACGATATAATAGCAATTTCTAGTTATCCAAAGCCAAAAAAATGGAAAGCATGAATGATCAACTAAAGATAAAAGCCAGCCTAAAGTAAGAGAATGTTAAAAATAAGGTATTGAGAAACATTTTCAAGAAGAAGCTAGTTGCGCAAGAAGAAAGAACAAGTGAAAAGCATAAAAGAAAACTAACGAGCAAGAGAGTGCAACAAGAAGAACCAACGTGAATTAACTAGTCTCAACAAGGAAGAATGTAGAACTAATGATAAATAATTAAATAACTATGAGATCTAATAAAAAGCAAAAATTGTGCATGGTTCTTATGACAAATGCCAAACTAAACCATGAAATCTAAACTTGTGCATGGTTACCGATGAGTTTAGCTCTGGTCGCGATTCCATGGCGACTCGAGTAGCCCTCGATATCTTTACGCCAGAACGAGAACGAAGTCTGTTCGTCGCATCGTCATCTTGCCGTACTCGAAGAAGAAGGGAAGGGGAGCGTCGTAGCAAGTTCATCGCCACCCTAGCTCTCGCACGAAACCTCGTCCTGCTCGAAGAAGAAGGGAAGGTGAGCATCGTAGCAGGTTCGTCGCTGCCCTAGCTCACGCATGAGCCTTTCCTTCTTCCTCTCCTTTGATCCCGACTTTTCTGACCATGTGAAAGACTTTCGTCATCACAAAAGCCGCACACAAGGTTTCATCGGCTTCGACGTAGATTGCACCTGTTGTCTGCTCCTTCATCCTCTTCTTCGGCACAACAACTCCTTTGTTTGACAACGCCTCCCCCTGCGGCATCCTTTCTCCATTTTTTGTCTTCTACTTCGATGGCTATTGTTCCACACTCAAATCAGTACCTAGGCAAAAAAAATTTTGTTGAGGTGCTTGGTAAGGGTCTAGACTTTGAGAATGTTGTCGAGCATGTGGTGTTTCCTTAGAACAATCATGATTCTCTTGAAGGGAAAGCCGACTGTCCATTTGTTAAGAGGGCTTGTAGGAAGGGTGGTAAAACAACTCTTATTTTTTCAGACCTCGAAGTCTCAACTCTGGTCGAAAAATGCAAATTCAAACTCATTGGAAAATTTTAGTTGGGGCATCCAAAATAGAGGTTATTCGCAAAGCTTTTGAGGATCTTAAACTTGTAGGACAATGGGCGATGGGTCTCTTTGATGGGAGACATGTGATGATACATACTACATAGATGAAGACTATGCTAGGAGTTTTCCCAGGAAATTCCTCACCATTGAAAGAAAAACTATGAAATTGTTCAAGTGGTCTCCTGAATTTGATCCTAAACAAGAACCACCTACAGTAACAATATGGTTTAAGTTACCTGGGCTTAAGTTGCATCTTTTCAATCATTGGGTCTTTTATTCCATTGGAGCCATGCTTGGGAGACCAATAAACTTAGATGTACCCACTTTTAATCTCACCAAACCTTCTGTTGTCAAGTTCCTTGTGGAGAGAGATATCACTTTACTTGACATTGAAGAAATTTGACTTGGCACTACACATAATGGGTACTGACAATAGATTGTCATGGAACGAAGACCATACTATTACACCAATTGTAAGATGTTTTGACAAACTTGAAAAACGTTTCAAGCTCCATCCTAATTTGAGACCACAACCTAGAGTGCCTCACCTAACTACTCAAGAAGCACCTATTCCACCAACTGAAATGGTGGAAACTGCAACTAGAGATGATATTGTCACTGATTTTGCCCCAAAGGAGCGCCCCTCACTACCTCAGCCCCCCATGTTGCTGAAAACGAGGATACTCTCATTTTGGTGCCAGATAATGCTCTATATGCTATGGAAACAATTATTGTTGGTGTTGAGGGCCCTCATACCATGGTTGAGTGTTTAGTTCAAGGTTTGCAATAGATAGAATTTGATCCCTTTGATGAACAACTCAGTGATAAGTTGGGACAACCCTTAGAAGATGATTGACAAGTTCACAAAACCAGGAAGAAGAAAAAAGGACTAAAGTAACTCGAGAATTTACAGGAGAATGTTTTGCTAGTTTCAGGTGGAAGCCCTCATTACAGTTTGGTGTTCAACTACTCCCTCTCTAGAACTAGGGAGAGAGGAAAGCCCGCTCATCATGATTAAGCTCTCTGGTGGATTTTTGTCCCAGACATGAAGCCTCCTCCCGAGAAGCCGTAAACCATTTTTATCTTTTTGGGGAATTTCTTTAGTTTTTTTTTGGTATACTTGTACTTTTTGGTTACCTTTTGAGTCTTGTATGCTGTGTGAGTGGGTTCTTAGCACTCACTCACTAAAATCTTTGTATCTTCTTCCTATCAATAAAATTTTACTTTGGCAAATATATAAATGTCGAGATTGATTTCTTCTAGAGTAATCTAGAGTTTAATTAATCTAGGATTAGTTAATTTGATTAATGATTAAGATTTATTTATTTTTAAAAAATAAATTATATAGTATTACATATCAACTTGATTGATACAAAATGTTAAATTTTATAAAAAATAGGTCGGTTGGATTTTAGGGAGTACAAAAAAACTTTATTTTAAAATAAGAAAATTTAGATATATACCACTCAATTCTTATGTATTTAAATATCTAACACCAAACTTAAAATTTTACAGACATACCACCTCACCTATTTTTAAAAATTAAAATGGTAAATTTTTTGTGGTATGAAAGATTTTAGTGGTATAAATGTATCAAGCAAAATTTAGGTGTTAGATATGTGAATACATAAGAACTGAGTGGTATATATGTAAATGACTATTCAAAATAATCAAAATTTTAACTGAATTGACTAATTTGAGTATTATAATACTCTATGCATAAAAATTTTATCCTAAAAATCTCTAGAAAGAATACTTGAATAGATAGGAAAATTTATATCTCATTTCTTATTCCTTTCCCAAGTGACTTCTTTTTTAGACCCATGTTTTCACTTTATCTTGATATAGAAAATTTGTCTTTTTCTCAACCTCTTAATATCTGATTCCAAAATTTTCCCATACTCTTCAACATATGTCATATTCTTCTGAACCTCAATATTTTCACTTGGAATTCTCCAGCCTTAGTATGAATACCATTTCTCATCATGCATATGTGAATCACATCATGGATAATTAACAAATCAACTGGTAAGAATAGTCTGTAAACAACTTGGCCAATATTTTCTATAATTTCAAAAGTTTCAATGTGCTAGGACTCAACTTATTTTCCTAACCAAATCTAGTTGTCTTTCATCAGTCTGACTTTTAAAAACACCTCAAACTCCATAGCTCTGTGGTTTAGGTCAAAATATATTTGTTTTTAATCCTGAATAGCTTTTAATCTGTCTCTAATTAATTTGATTTCCTTTGCGACTTTATTAACTAACTCTAGACCAAGGTGTTGATGTTCTCCTACCTCAACCCAACTTAATGGAGTTTTGCACTTACCGTATAGTGCTTCATATGGAGCCACTTTAAAACTAGATTGATAATTATTGTTATATATAAATTTAATCATTAGAATGTGATTTTCCAAGTTACCTTCAAAATCTAGAACACAAAGCCTCAATAGATCTTTTAATACCTAAATTGTTCTTTCTGACTATCAATCAATTTGTGAATGGAATATTGTAGTACAATGTAGATGTGTAAAAAGCAATCTAAATAACTTTCCATAATTAAGATGTAATTTTCATCTTTGTAAAAACTAATTACTTTTGAGACACCATGTAGTGTGATAATTTCCTTGGTATAAAACTTAGTCAACCTTTTCACTAAGTCGGTATACTTAAGTGACAAGAATGAACTGATTTTGTCAATCTATCGATAAATACATAAATGTTATTTTAACCATATATGGTTGATTTAGGAAATCCCATTACGAGTTCTATCGTAATTTCTCCTCGTTTTCACTCAGGTATAGGCAGTGATCGTAGCAATCAACTAGATCTTTGTTGTACAGCTTAAAAATTTGACAAATTTGACATCTTGATACAAGCCTTCCCATCCTTTTTCATAACTAGCCAACAAAACATCAATTTCATATCCTCATAAATTTGGGTGTTGGCTAAGTGAATTGTGCATATCCTGAATGATGAGCTTCATGCAATATCTCGTCTCAAATCTGGATCAGTAGGTACCCAAAGTTACATCTTATTTCGAATAACACAATTTTCATCAGTAGTCACCTCATATCTCTTTTTGACTAATTTGTTCATTGAGTGTTTGAAATACTATACTAACTTTCTGAGCTGACTTTGTCTACCAAATTTAGCTGCATAATCAATTGATGCAATTACCTTGCATCCTCAGGCATTTTGATTTCAATTGAAAACATTCATTTATTTAATCAATTATGGCTTCTAAGTAATAATCCATCTTATAATATAGGTAGATTTACGACTCAAAAAATCAGCTATTACGTTTGTTCGATCAGGACTATTGTATATGCAAATTATAGTCTTTGGGGAGCTCCAATCATCTCCACCTCAAAAGTCAACTCTTTTTGTGTGACAAAAATATTTAAGAGTTTGTTGATTAATGAATATTTCATAATTCACCCATATAGGAATGAGTTGATATTTTGAGAGAAAAGACTACATTTGACAACTCTAGATCGAGAGTTGGATAATTCTTCTCATGTGATTTCAATTGTTTTGATGCATAAGGGATTACTCTTCTATTTTACAATAGAATGAATATCAGACCTATCAATGATGCATCACTATAAATATAAAATCCCTCTATTACTAATAGAATAGCTAACACGAACAATAATCAAATGACTCTTAATTCTTGAAAATTGTATTTACAATCTTTTGTACACTCAAACTTGACATCCTTTCTCATTAATTTTGGCAATGACATGACTATTTATAAAATCTCATAATAAATCTCCTCTAATATTTCTACACCTATGAGATTCTTAGTGCAAGTCATTCCACAATAACTTTCACCTTCCGAGGATACACAGAGATTTCTTGTCCACTGTTGATGTGCTCTAAGAATGCAATGCTCCATAACCAAATTTTTTTATTTTAAAAAGTTTACAAATAATTGATTTTGTTCCGGTAGCTACATGACTATCCTCCCATGCTAAACACGATCACCATTAATTTTTGTATATAACATAACATCATCAATGGAGATAATAATAAATTAATTTATTAGAACAAGGTTCATTAGGTCCGTGAAAATTGCAAAGGCATTTGTTAGACCAAAAGACAACTTAAAATTCCTAATAACTATATCTTGTCCCAAAAACTATCTTAATTATGTATGTCTCTTTCACTCCAACCTAGTAATATTCAAATCTCAGAACAGTCCTAGAATAGATTGTAGCCCCTTTAAACTAATTAAATAAATCATCTATTCCTAGTAGTGGATATTTATTTTAAATTTTTTACATTATATAGCTCTTTGTAATCAATGCATAATCGCATAGATCCATCATTATGTAATGACAAACAGTACTGTAAGACTTCATGGTAAATTAATTGGCCTGATAAAGAATTTATCCATTTATTGTAATTGGCATTTTAATTCTTCCAATTTTTTAGGAGTAATTATGTGAGGTGAATTGAAAACTGTTGATGTCCACAGCTCACATCGATGCCAAAGTATTTTTTAATGCCTGCACATCTTTATTCAACATTAATAATTTTGTCAAAAATATATATTCTCCACTGAAGTACTTTCAATCCCCACTACGCTGATTAGAGAAAATACTACATTCCTATCACAGGAGAAATAAAAGATTGCTCACCAAATAAATTTTCACTTTTGTTTTTCCTAACATTCAATTGTTTTACAATGTCTAGCTAGCCAATCCATCACTAGTATTATATCAACACTTATGATTGGTATTATGATTAATTCTACTGGCATCTTCCAATGCATAATACTAACATGCACAGAACATTTTCGATTTTTATAAAAATAATCTCCATAAGGCATAAAAAACAAATCGCAGCAATAAAATATACAATATTAACAGATATGTTGGCAGAAAAATCTTCAAAAATAATGGAATATGATACACCTGAATCAAATTAAAATATACAATACTTATTGAATAAAAAATATATACCTGTAACCACTTCTTCAAACTATTTGCCTTTGTGAGGGATGATTGTAAAAACATTCACTTTAGCGTTTTGAAGTCTCTAATTTTGCCCGAATTGAAGGTTTTCTTAAAGTTGAGGTTTGACTGGCTAACTACCTTCCAAAAAATATATTTATTGTCACAATTCTTGGATTGTATGTGATCTGATGTCCCCTTATTTTCCCAACGAACAATCCAGCTGATGATGCTTTGTCTGTCCACATCTAAAGCACTTTCTTGATCCAACTAACCGCTATCCAATATATCTTTTCCATTTTTCTCACAAATTGATTTTTCTAACAATGTTTGCTTCTAATTTTTATCAATTTTGAACTTCTTGTGCTTGAGATCTCCTCCTTGTCCCAAACTTCTTTGCTTGCCTGCTTGTGGTTTCAACTATTGTTGGAGATATTTAGCTCATTTTCATTCTTTCTGGCTCTTTCAACTAACCCTTAGAAATTACTTATTTCAAAAATAGCTAAAGCCTCACCAATTCTATAAGACCTCGAAGAAACCTATAACATATTTTCTCCTGGGTGCTGACATAATTAGAGGCATATCTGGAGAGAAAAGCAAATATTGCCTCGTAACGCATTACTATCCAAGATCCCTAAGCTAAATTGAAAATTTCCAATAATCTTAATTGGGATGACAGTGGAATAAATCAATCATTGAATAATGCTATGAAGTCATGCCACTGCATCTAGGTGAGTGGTATTAACCTTCTAACATGATATTCTTTGAGTAAATCATTCCATCAATAATCTTTCTAGTTTTTAGTAACCAATCTTCAACAATTGTAGAGTCGCTGACACAGTTGAATGCAAGTAGTTTGAATATCAAACAAATTTGCACATTCTGATCAACTTTCATATCATATGCAGATCTTGGCACAGCGATGGAAGAGGATCTTTCAATAGATGTCATCTTATCTACTACTTGAGATATCAATTTAACAATAGCTTGTAGTTCACTGCATCGAGCTTCCTTGGTTCTATTTTAAATCTCACTTCCATAAGAATAATTTCTTCCTAGCATTTCTGAATTTGTAGGTGGTCTAAAGGGACTTCAATTTTTTCTGATATTTTTCAAGTAAATTTACATGTGATTACACAATTTATTATTCAATGCAATTTATCATATAATAAGTATATCATGCATGAATTATTTCTCAAGTCATATGTGTTACCTACCGAAATTCAATCAGCTTATAGCTTTGTATTGATCAATTCATATTTTAATCTCATTCATACTTCTAAATCAAAACATGCTTTCATTATTGATTCATCCAACTTTGCAATAATACCACTTTCTATCACACCCCAGCTTACCCCCCTAGGGCCAAGTAGTGATATAGTAGAGTAAGAAGGCTCAACAAGTCATAATTTTCACCAACACTCATACTGACTTGCACAAATCAGGGTCTAGAAGGTGGAAGATTAGTTTTCACTAAACCATAGCAAATTGATACTATTCAATTAGTTATATATTCAATTATATCCAACTCACAGAAAAACAAACATAATCAAGTTTAAAAACATATATAAAGCTATTAAACATCAAAAAATAAAATGTATGTACCCCAAAAAAATTTCACAACCCTCCAAAACATTATAAATTAAAAGCTGTAAAAATTAGATCACTTGCTTAATTATCGTGTTCCTTCTCACCCCTCCCTGAAAATTAATGACATAATATAGAGTATACTGCAAATTTAATGAAATAATCAGTGTTAAATTAACATTTAATAAACAAAAAAGAATCAGTATTGATGCTAATCAATGACTAGTATATGTGATAACAATCAAGAACAAATATGTTTTAAAGCAATAAGCAATAACAAATAAATTGTAATTAACCCATGCTTCATTCAATCCCATATGGAATTATCTCAATATATTTACTTATATTTTCATTCTTATTAGTTGTTTTATTGTCTTAGGAATGTCACTTTATTCTTGAATAGATATTAACTTAATGTAATTATTTGGGTTGTCACCCAACCCACTATAACTATCTCTAAAAAATGTTTGTCGTCTTCTAACAAAACACATATCAACAACCCCTTCGATGTCAAAAGGTTCTCTCTAGTCTCAATATCAATAGTGAAATTTTATCAATTTTTTTTGTCATCTTTTTCTTGCGCAAATCATCAATAAAATTATATATATATATATATATATATATATATATATATATATATATATATATATATATATCAACACTTATAACATTCTCTTGATTAAATTAGATTTTATAATGGATTGAGGAGATCACAATGCCTGCTCTCTAAATAAGCTAACCGCATTTAAGAAAGCTGATGTGAACGACAGTGGATTGGCTGAAGAAGCAAGCAAAAGTGCAGAAATTTCTTAGAGCTTCTTGACACAGAAAATAATTTCTTATTAATGTGTAATTCTACCTCATAACCGAAGCTAATATACCGATAGAAGAACCATGCATTTATCCTGGCACGATGAGAATCTCTGATCATAACTTCATTAAAGAGAGTTTGACGTAGTTATGTTAAAAAAACAAAATAAAAACAAGCACAGTGAAAACCAACGAGGTTTTAAATTACAACGCCAAAGCACATAAATTATATAATGTAAGGAAACATAACTAGTACCAACCTATAAATGAAACTCAGAAGGGAGATGAAACCACAAAGGGATCGCAGTATTAATAAATTTCTTGCATGCTTTGGCGGAAATAATGGGAGCCGAACCTTTCTTAGCCAAAGAAATGACAAGATCAGGATAATGATACATCTTGTAAATACAGTTTCAAACAGTGGGACCGTCCTAACTGCTCATCAGGAAAAAAGAAGCCATAAACATCAGTAAGCATAAAAAACCATTCACCACAAATTTTAGTGTAATATTTATAACAAACAAGTTTTATAAGATAATCCAAAATAATATCTGACAAAAACAACCTAGCCTAAGGTGACTTGGTTTGCTAGCGTGCAAAATGAAGGAAATAATTTCATGATATGATCAAAGAAATACATAACACAAAGACCTCATTCATAGAACCGTAGATATACAACAAATTAGAATCTAGGAAAGAAACCAGCCATGATTAGTTGAAAAAATAAAATATACACGCATATCTCTACTGAAGGGTATACACTATGGTAACTTGCCAACAGCGTAACACAAAGATTAGAAAATCAACCCGGGTAGGATAAGTTTTTAAGACAAATAAATTTAGAACATTTCGTGGTAACGTAATAGGAGATTGTCTTCAAGTTTACAAAGCGAGATAATACAGAACTTACAAGATAAACTACAGATTTTGATAAAACAATAAAAAGACAAACGTTAAGGAACTTCTGATAACAAGCTTCTAGAAGATTATTTACCATGCATTTGTACCATCTCTGAGTTAGACAAAATTTAATGTAGCATAAGAAATGAAGTGCAATTTCAAGTAGTTGGGATGAGGAATGCCATTATTATGAAAAAAGAAAAAAGTTTACACAGATAAGTTAGGACTTATTCGCCTGAAATTACGGCGACTCAATCACTATAAGGATGGGGCAATCATTCAACAAAAGAAAGCTCACTTATCCATTACATAGCGGAATCATACTATTAAATAAGAAGAATCTCTTACTCCCTATATCATGCAGAGGCTCTTCCCAAAACCCTTCCACATCCATATTTGTTATAGCCTCAAATATGTACTTTTGATGAATTATATGAGGTTTCTGGTGGGGGTGGTTGTCGGAAGGTAAAAATAAATGAGATTGAAGGAGGGAGAAAAGTGTTGATTCAGAAATACTATTGAAATCCAACGAGATACTTGATCATGCTGTCATTCATTGGAAAAAATCAACCTTGAGTTTGATATTAGATGAAGCTTCTTCACATTATGGCTTATCAAAATGCTCTCAGTGCAGGCATAGCAAAACCTACTCTTATACAAATTTGATATAGACAAAAGAAAAAATAAATTTAAAGCAAATGAAAGGAGGAAATTTATGATTGTGAAAGGGGAAAAATTGTGAGATAACGGACATTTACTTGCCCAAAACTATGGCAAGTCACTCACCCATGAAACTCTCCAGAAAAATATTTCAAATGAAGACTGGAAATTTAATTTTTCGTACCTCTAGACGCATGAGACCTTGTAGCTATACAGCTAGATTGAAGAAACAAGAACTTATTTATAATTAAAGAATTAACTAAATGATCTAAATAAAAACAAGAAATAAACGAAGAGAGAGAATTTGTCTATCGAAAATCTCTCCTTATATAACAAAGACATTCCCATATAAGGAGACATTTTCATACTTCCATGCATTAAAGAGAGGAGCAAATATCCACAATACCTCTCAATCCACATTGTAATATCAATTATTCCCAGTTTGGATTCTAAATTTTGAAAGTTAGTATGTTGTAACCATATCTATATTTTAAGGATCTGTTGTTGTGTATATAAGCTACATGAGTCATTCCTCTATCTTTATTTTATTGAAATGATGATCGATCTCAACATGTTTTGTTCTGCATTATGAATATGATTATTTGTAATGCTTATGGCAACATTTTCGTAGATTTTCATTTCTTCCTCTGCTGGATGGTTATGAAATAAATCAATATGCTCATGGAGAAATTGATATCTGGTTATATGAGAGAGGTAATGAGCATACCAACTAACTTTGATATCTACCCCTATCCACACATCTTTCTTCTTTTGTTTCCACTTCTATTGTTTGATACATAAGTGCATGAGTCAATGCACAACCAAGTATCCATGCTTCTTTTAATAAAACTAGAACATGCCTTTTTGAAAAATCAGAAAGTAACTGGCTGCTTCCTTGGGTGGGTCGGTTGACCATCCACCTATCATGGAAGATTGAAATGAGAGAACTTTAAAAACTCCTTACAACTTTGGAAACTCCTTGATTAGTTTACCATATTCATTTTTTTTCTTTTTGTTATTATATTTCAGAATTATTTCCTTCTAGAATTTAGATTTGATATATTTGGTATGTTTATAAATTATGAGAGAATGGTTTACCTATATATATGATCCTATATGAGAATAATGAAGTGAACTATTTTTTCCTTCCCAAGTAAGTTCTAAATGGAATCAGAGTTGTAGCCCTAGATCCTCTTTTGTTTTCATTCTCGATCACGATCGAAACCATTGCTCGCCTTGGAAGTCAAGGCATGTTATGTCCTCTTTACAGCTCCATCTTCGATCATGGTCGCAGCTTGCGGAATGGACACAATCCTCCTCATCTACTCACTGCCTCGACGAATTCATCTAGTGAGCCATAGAACCCAAAATAAATCTATGCTTCTCATGCCGTCCTCTGCATCTTGATTTGTTTTCTTTATACATTTCTAGTGACGAGATTGCAGCGTTGTTGACCTCAATTTTGTAAGGACTCATCTCACCCACCTATACAAACTTAAGCCCC
>NEWO01000148.1:1024166-1037164 GCA_003013225.1 Phalaenopsis aphrodite | reverse complement strand
CTAGTGCAACATAAATCCTCAAAAATATTTTTAGGCCTTTGTACAACCATATTGTACAATATAAGCCCTAAACTCGTCTTAGGATTTTGAGGTTGTCATTCGTCATGACCTAAATCCTCACATCTTCAAGGTTATTTGTGTTGATTGTTTCACACAAATGAAAATCCTAATAGTAAAAATTGCAGGATGAAACATCTAAATGATTTCTCCTAAATTGAAGCCAAATAATAGGATAGCTTGGGAAATCACCGAAGTTTTCCTTCGGATCAGTGATATCCTATAGTGTTTCCTCCTTTGGAATCTAAAACAAAATGTTCCAAATTTGAACAATCTCATTCACACTTCTTAATCCAATATCTTTGAAATGTCCTTACCATCTGAACACTTTGAAGATAATTTTTCTTGATTTTATTGAGAGTATTCTTAGGTAACTTCTGTTACCTAAGATGTAATTAACTATAGGAGCTTGCCCTTATAGGAAGCTTTTCCCGAACCCAGCATAATGTAAACCCTGTTTAATTTTTTTATATATATTAAATAGGGGAACTTGTCGGCCAATACAGTGGTTTCGTAGATCAAACGGATGTCATAACATTCTCTAGTTTATTTGATCGAGCCTCGCCCTCAATTCTTGTGTTCATCCTTAGGGATAAATACAGGATTTGAGGTAAAGCGCTCTTTCATCTAAATTATGAAAATTATGGGGTCAGTTTGACTTCATCATTTTCAAAATTAAAAATTTTTTTAACGTCCTTCCGAAGCGGGCAACGGGATTTCAATTCCGATGACCGACAGTTTCTTACGGGCAAACCCCACACAAAAAAAAAAATAATAGTGCCGACAACCACTTAAAATTTTTGAAAGTGTATCATTTATTCACATCCATTACTAAAATCGCACAAAACTCGACTCTAAATCTATTAAGAGTATTTTTCTTGGGTATTCCACAAACAAAAAAGGGTATAAGTGTTAGTCTTCTATTACTAAGAAAAACTACAACTTCATAGATGTCATATTTTTTGGAAAGCAATCCTACTATCCTAAACCTAATGTTCAGGATGAGAGCGAAAATGAATATAAATTGTGAGATGCACTTAATGACATCTACACAGCCTCACTACCTACTCCACCTAGCCCTCCTATCCTGGTTGAGGATGCCCAACCAATCCAACCAACTCAGCCTAAAGTTCATAACTAATGAACTTTGTGTGTACACAAGAAGGAAGAAACCCTTGATCAGGTGACAGACGACTTGCAAGAATAGAATTGTTCAAAACAAAACCCGAGCCTACAAAATATGAGTTTAGTAATTATGAGTTATCCCGTTCCTCTTCTAATGTGGGTGGCAAGGAAAGCAATATTAAATATCAAATTTAGTAGTATGTAGGAAATGAGAGTTATCATCATCCTACAAAGTTTTTGTTTATAATTCTCATCCCACTCAATTCTGATTTCCCATCAAGTTTCAAAATATTTTTGAGGGGATATAATCTTACTGCAACATACATTCAATTTCTCAATTGAATGTCTAGTCTTGTACTTAACTTCAAAACAACTATTTATGTTTTAATGGTTATCTATTTTGACATTAAAGCTTCCTTTTCTACTATACCACTTAAAATATTTGGGTGTGTATCCTTTATTTACGTCCATTACTAAAATCACAAAAAACTTGACTCTAACTCTAGCAAGAGTATTTTTCTTAGGTATGCTACCAACAAAAAGGGGTATAAATGAGCCTTCTATTACCAAAAAAGACTACATCTTCATGGATGTCATATTTTTTTAAAAGCACTACTACTACCCTAAATCTATTGTTCGAGATGAGAGTGCAAATGAATATACATTTTTATATGCACTTAATGACATCTATACTGCCTCACTACTTACTCCACCTAGGCCTCCTATCCTAGCAGAGGATGTCCAACTAATCCAACTAACTCAGCCTGAAGTTCATAACAAAGAACTTTGTATGTACACAAGAAGAAAGAAAAACCTTGATCAGGTTAAAGACAGATTACAAGAAGAGAATTGTTAAAAAAAACCAGAGTCTATATTCACCTGAAATTTCAGGTTAAGAGTCTAGTAATCATGAGTTATTCGGTCCCACTTCTGCTGTGGGAAACAAGGAAAGCTATATTAAATATCCAATTTATGAGTATGTAGGATATGAGAAGTTATGCTCATCCTACAAAGTTTTTGCTTATAATCTTGATAGTGTCCAAATTCCCAAATCCATTCATGAAGATCTTGATATCGTTAATAATAATAAAATATTTTATTGTTATCGTCATACTAGTAATTTTATCGTCCCATTAGTAAAAGGGAAGTTGAAGCAACTTTAAAAAATACAAAGGGCGAAAAATCAAGACCTAATGATATCCCTGTTGAAGTGTGGAAATATTTAGAAAATTTGGGAGTTTCTTGGCTTACTAAACTCTTTAATATTATTTAAAAACTAAAAAGATGCCTGAAGAGTGGAGGAAGAATTTGGTCCCCATTTTTAAGAATAAAAAGGGATGCAAAAGAGTATGCAAATCATAGAAGAGCTAAGCTGATGTGTCATACTTTAAAATTATGGGAGAGGGTAATTGAACATAGGTTAAGACGAGATATAAAGATTTCTCATGATCATTTTGGATTAATGTCAGACAAGTATACTATGAAAGTTATACATTTATTGAGAGGTTTGGTGGAGAAGTACAGAAAGAGTAAGAAGGATCTACATGTGATTTTAATTATGTAGAAAAGCCTGACGATAAAGTTCTAAGTGTTGATATGACTTATATTCAAGTCATTGAAATTATGTATACTAAACTTGTTACTTGTGTTCGAACAGAAAGAAAACTGACCAAGTATTTTACTATTTCAATTGGATTACATCAGAGATTGGCTATAAGCACAAATCTATTTGCTTTAGTTACGGATGCTCTTACTAGACATTCATAGAAGAATGAACCTTGGTGTATGTTATTTGCTGATGATATCCTTTTTGTGGATAAGACTAAACAAAAAATTCAAAAAAAAACTTGAATTATGGAAGTCTACATTGGAGACCAAAGGCCTTTGATTGAGTAGATCTAAAACTAAATACATGAAATGTAATTTTAGTAGTTGTAGTTCTAGTGGCAAAATTATAATTATAGGTGATCAAATCATTAAAAGGTGTGAATATTTTAGATATCTCGGATTTGTTGTTCAAAGTGATGGCCATATAGATAAGGATGTTATTAGTAGAATTCAAGTTGGTTGGTTAAAGTGGAGGAATGCATCAGACCTATTTTGTGATAGAAAAGTACCACTTATACTTGAAAAAACATTTTATAAGATGGTGGTGAGACATGCAATGTTCTATGGCGTAGAATGTTGGCCTTTAAAAGAAAAGTTAAGTGTTGCTAAGAAGAGAATACTAGGATGAGTTGCTTGATACATAAAGATAAAATGCAAAACGAATCTATATGTGAAAGGGTTGGTGTGGCTCCACTGGCACGCAAAATTAGAGAGTCACCTTAGATGGTTTGGTCACATTAAACACCGACCATCTGATGATACGATTATGAGAGTAGACATTTTAGATTCCACTTATGTTAAGAAAGGAAGAGGTAGAACTACAAAAACTCGGGCATATAGCATAGAAAATAAACTTAATCTATAGAATTAAATGAAAAATTGACACTCAATAGGACACAATGGAGAAAAAAGATTCATGTAGCCAGCCTCTCTTAGTGCGATAAAGGCTTGTTGTTGTTGTTGTTGTTGTTGTTGTTGTTGTTGTTGTAGCTACTTGTTATAGGAGATCAAGGTAGCTTTATAGATAGAGGACTAAATTTACCACTAGATTACAATTACAGATCAGCTTGAGCGTTTACGAAAAAGAAACCTACCAAGTTTCAATAATTTCTCTTGATTTGAAACGTAAAAAAACCTTCCGATATAGGGAGATATTTTCAGATCCTTCCACACATGAATGGGAGATAGGAGAATATCAACATGATGTATTTTGTAGCTTCAAATTTAAACAATTGCTCGTTAAATCAAGTTGTTGATGTGTATGCATTTGATGGTTGGAAAGTATAATTAAATGAGTGGGATGCTGAGTGGTAAGCGTTAGTTAGGATGTACAATTAGAATCCAAAGAATAATTGTAACCTTTTAGTTTAATTTTATATATCCCTTGCTTGCTCATGTTATTTTGGTATTACTCGTCATTTTCTATGGTAATTTAAGGGTAACTGAGATTATAGCAGATGCCAAAAAATCACTGCATGTTGAAATAGCCTTCTTCTTGACAAGAGGTAATGCATAAATGGCCCATCAAACAATATGGTTTAGCAGTCTCTAAGAAAGGATGCATAAAATTCCATTAAGAAAAAATACCAGTCCATTGACCTTGTAGTCGAAGACATGGATTATGCTATAAAAAAAATTTCTAGGATTATTAATCAAATTATATGCTAGAATTGCATTTAGTGCACCAAACAGTCAGACCTATATCATCAAACCTTAGAATACCGCTTGTATCATAGTTAAATCCCAGACATAAATAGGTGATTTAGAAAACAACCAATCCTATGCATAATTATTGGAATGATGCTATCTTTAGTTGTTATCCTGATAATCTTCAATCAATTAAGGAAAAAAATAAAGGTTAAAAAGCCTCAAAACTCTTTTGATCTCTGATGTCACAGAAATTTTAATGAGCACTCCACATTGAATTGATGAAGAAAACATTTACTGTTAAAGCATTCTAAATTCTAGAAAACAATGCATGATTAATAAATCATCATAGAATAGAAGTAATTTCAAATGAAGACATTCTAAAGCAATGCATCTTTGAAGTGAAGTTATTGATGCCTCAGAAAGAAAATACTAACCTGGAAAAATGTCCATCAAAACTTCCATAATGTAGTAAATAACCGAGGATGAAGCCATGCATAATAAACCAGAATATTTAGACCCACTCCACACCCACAAGAAAATCTGACTTAGGAAATTCACCTCTGCCTCAACAATGGTAAGATTTGTTTCCTGCAGATAAAAAAACAGGCAAGAATGAAGAAATTTACAAATTATTCATTATTTATTCATAGGAATACTTGCCAATCCACATAACTTTTCGTTATGATCACAACCTTTCAAACCAACAAATTAAGCAGAATTTTCATGATTAACTGATTCAAAAACAAAATTAAACTTTAGATCCAATGTTATAACTTTATCTACAATAGACTTGAATCTGATATGTTGAAGAATGCTTCTATGCAGATGGCCCGCTACATGCAAGCGAACTTACTACCAATATGTATCTTTACTCCTAAAGATTTGGATGTATATCAGTATCCTTTAAAAATAAAGGCAAAGAGGATTCAAAGAATATCAATTCCATGTAGTCGATCCATTGAATACCCAACAATGATCTATAGATCAGCATTTACAAAAAAAAATAAAAAGTGCATTCTATGTACATGCTTTTGATAATATCATATGTACCAATCATCAAAATCTAGGGGACTTTACGACTTCATTTCAACATGTATTGGACAATGCGAACATGTCATCAAAAGGCCATTTTCTATAATGAAACGCTTACTTGTATAGCTCTCTAGAGGATGTAACAAAAAAAAATAAACAAGTGATGAACCCTCAAGATTTCAACCAGAGATTACTTCTACACTAAAAAAAATGGTCCAATCAACTTTGCTAGTTATAAGTGACATATATCACAAAACTCCCAATGAAAATTAAAACCTCCAATAAGCTTCAGACACCCCTAAAGATATATGACAAACCCATTGGCCAATGACAATACAAACCTATTGGCCAATGACAATGACCGAAAAGGGAGAGTATTGAGTAGTTAAAAAGTATTTAGCACACCAAAAAAAAAAGCACAAGTTGCTTCATAGAAAAGAATAATAAGAAAATGATACTGCAGGAAAAGCTAGAGAAGGTTCAAGAAAGAGAATACAAAAGAAACTAGTTGAGGATAGGGAGGTAATTAAATTTAACCAGGGAAGCCACAATTTCTTGGTGGTCCTGCGATTCCACTAGCATACACTAATTCTTAAAGTTCCTAATTGGAAAATCCTACACCATATCTGCTTCTTAAAGTCGGTTAAGTCTCACAATCCCCTTTTATGAGGCTTAGGTGGGGAACTCAGGTAGAAGGAAGAATAAATTTAATGTCAAGTAGATAATGAACCCTAGATGAGGAGCATCTTGTAGGTTTTCTTCATCCTTGATCCCTTAAATGTGTTTAATTTGGTTAATTTCTTCATTGAAACAAAGGAATTGAAGAAAGTAAGACTTTTCAATTGAAGAAAGTTATGCTTTAAGAGAAGAAAGTAAAAGGAGATTAAAGAACAAAAATGATAGAAAGTTTTCTTATTCAAGTGCTTAGGCAATGTAATAGCAGAGATACTTCAACCGATAGGAAAGGAAAAGGAAAGAATAAAGAGTAAGGAATCTTTAAAGTTCAAGTGATTGTTTAGTAAATGTGATCTCCGCACTTTCCGCACATAATTTGAACCATACACGTGTTAGAGAGTTATCAATTTGCGCTAGCACCAGCAGTAATTATCACTTGAATTAAGAAACTAGGCCATTTGATTTAGATGGCTTAGCCCAAGAACAAGTACGAGGGCTCTCAGTCCAGACTGGTCAACTGTCTACCGTTCCTACTCCCCTAAGAATGTCATTTTACTTTTCACCCAAACGCAAGAGTCCACTCATCATAAATAACCTTATTTCAGCTCCTCTACCATTAACACCCACCAAAACAATTACTAATAATCTTCTAGCTAGTACTTCCATCCATTGACTGACAACTCATCTTCAAGCCATGATTTCTAATAAATGCTTTACCCCTGTTCAATGCTTCCTTCAATACCCTGGCAACTAACCTTTATATAACTATCTATTATCTGGCAAATAGCAACTAGTATTGCCTCGCCAATTTTGTCTCAATCCCCTCTAGCAACAACTCAAGTAATGATTCTAAACTCGTTAAGGAAATTAATGAGTAATTATGTATTTTTAATAGACTCAATTAAGCTTGATTATTTATTACTAGGAGATAATTAAAAAAATTGAGTAGTGGTTGAAGCGGTGTTGTAAGATCTAGGGTTTTTGAAAAACTAAGGAAGCTAGTGAATCAGAGTTTTAGTACAGGTTTCTAAATAAAACTTTATAACATGGATTTCTAAGTTTTACAAGGTAATAAAGTATGACAAATACAGTATTTAAATTTTGAAACATTAGCTTGCTAATAGTGGTGATTTTAGTTTAATCGGATGTGTGTTTAGAAAGTCATAGATTTTATTTTAGGGCTAATAGAGTTACAGATGAATCAAACTTAGTTAAAATGTTAAATAAAAGCTTGCTCAAGCTCAAACTCATTTGTTAAAACACTGATCAAGTATTGCCCAATATCAATATGGGTATATGTGATAGCGTTGAAGTTCGATTGATTTAAGATCATGTTTCTTTAAGCTTAATTAGAGCTTAACACAAGTCAAATTGTGATTATTGAACTTTTTTGGTCAAAAAAATAAGCATCATCGATCCAATTAATGAGCCATGCTATTAAGCAACTTACTATCAAGCCAAATGAGCCTTATCAAATTTATGAAAGGGTAACACTATCGATTGGCATGTTAGCCAATCGTATGTGCCTTATCAAGCATAGCAATCAACACATAATCAAGTCTAAAATGAGACTTTAACTGAATAAGCTACTGAATAAATGAATATTTTAACAAACATAAATAAGTAGATTGTAAACATAATAACATGAAAGAAAATAAGGAGCATTTTATCATTTGAAGGTCTCGCACTAGAATAACTATGACCAGAAAAAATTTTCAATTAATGATGTTATCCTTTAGGCATAAATTGTCCAACTAGTCAGGATGTGCAGTATGCAATGTTGGCGAATCATTTTATGAATCGAAAAAGAAAACTTTACACAATTTAAGTATACAAGCTTCTTTTGGGGTATATAAATTATGAATATAAGGATATCTATTGCACATAAAAAATTTGTAAAGGAGATGGAGGAGAAACAAGAAAGAAATTATCGTATAGTTCACCCATTTTGCTTATTTCCCAAAAATATATCCATAGTCATTGTCTGCAATTCATTGGTTTGCAAAAGTAGTTCTTAAGTGGATGCCTCAGTTCCATCAAATATGTCAAATTTTGGATAAAGATCTTTAAATTTCAATGAAACGTTATGATCCCGCACTTATTCACTTACACCATATCAAGAAACCAATGTAATAGTTTGAAATACATTTTATTGTTTATAGTGAAATAGTCCTTCACAAAAACAAAAAATATTTATATCTTAAAATTAATTGTTCGGGAATGTTTATTTGTGAGCTTTCTAATATACTTGATGGTAACTAATGTCTCCATTATGAAAAACTCCTTTAATTTCCATGCATATGACGAGTTCTACAGTTTGCAAAATGAAGAGCAAGGTTTTTCTCAAACTCTTCTGCAAATATTAATCAATATAATACACATCACGAAGGCCTAAAACAATTGATAGATTGTCTCAGCTAAAATCTGTAGATCATGGGCTAACTTCATGAAATAATCTTTCTACAATGTAACGATAAGGCTACATACATCAACCACTTTCCAAAACTTTCCAGTTATACCATAATTTTAACGAAAAGGCCAGTTAGTTACAATAGAGTTGCTCATCAAAGCAAACTAACCAATCACGAACTTGTAGCATTGACGAGGACAAACGAACTAGATGGCACATTTTTTACTCTGGAGAATATTCAATATCAGTTAGCTTACAAATTTAAGACTGGACTCCCGCGAAAAGGAGAACAGAAAGAAAGGAAGACAACCTTCAGGCAGCAGCGTGGAATATGGAGATCTCATGGTCGTTCTAATGACCAATTTCCGTAAGATAAATTCCAATTTTTCATATTTATAAATAGCCTCAGCTAAAGCTGTCTTCCAGGATCGTAAAATAGCAGGAATGACAAAATGCACGAATCCTATGCCTCAAAAGGTTTCCAACCATGGAATCGGATACAGTATATGCGTAGAAAATTGCTTGATATCATCAACTGCTAGACTCATCATATGCGGGGCTAAGACAAGAAGGAGAGATCATAGTTCTTTCTAAAGGCATAATCGAGATTTACTCTTCATTTCTTTCGTGGCTAATATACCTCCGAAAAATCAACAACCACAGCTCCTGGCACTCAGCGATCAAGAGAGTGGGATCTGGGGCTAACCTTTGGGGGTCGCTTCCTGGCATAAGACACGGAGAAGATAGTCATCCGGCGGGGCTCGTCGCCCAACTCCACCAACAGTGGGGAGATCTCGCCGGCGACGTCCGGGTCGTTCACTTTAACAACATGAACCCCGCTACTGCTTCCACTTCCTCCTATTTCGCCGTTTCCAATATCGACCAAAGCCATCGCCTTGCGAGCCGACCTCCCTGCCCTCTCTCCCGGGAAAGAAGTCAGCCAACGAGCTTCCGCAACAAATGTACCAGTTCGATAATTTTCCTCTAAACCGCCAACAATCAGCTGTGGGATTTTTTTTTCCTTTTTTTTTTTGGGAAAAAATATGGAGTCCAAAAAAATTATTTCTGAACTTCAATAAAATCTTAACATGTGTCATTTGTAAGCTGTGATACTTCTAAATAAAAGATGAAAATTTATTTTATTTTAATGAGTGACCCGGCCCAAATAAGTCATTGTTTTGAAATTATATTTAGTTTTTTTTGTGGGGTTATTGAGGTGTTATTAATGTTTATTGTGATATTATTTGGGTGATATTACAGCGGTTGTAGTGATATTGTGATTTTTTTTATGATTGGTGTTATTGAGGTATTTTTGTGGTGTTATTGAGGTTTATTGTGGCATTATTTGCTTGGTATTGCGGCGTTTGCGGTGTTATTACAGTATTTTTGTTAAGTTGTCGTTGTTATTTGGTGTTATTGTGATTTTTTGTGGAGTTATTCGAGGTTGTTTGGGGTTATTGTGGTTATTTGGTGTTATTGTGATTTTTTTGGGAGTTATTAAGGTGTTATTGAGGTTTGTTATGGTGTTATTTGAGTAGTATTATGACAGCTATGGTGTTATTGTGATTTTTTGTGGTATTATTTGAGTGGTATTGTTTTTTTTGCTGGTGTTATGATGATTTTTTTGTGGAGTTATTGAGGTTTATTGGAGTGTTATTTGAGTTATATTGAGGTGAATGTGGTTTTTTTGTGATTTTTTTTTTTGTGTTATTTGAGTGGTATTGTGGTTTTTTTTTGGCTAGTGTTATTGCGATTTTTTTGTTATGTTATTGAGGTTTATTATGGTGTTATTTGAGCGGTATTATAGCGACTATGATTGTATTTTCAAATTGTGTTATTTCAGTATTATTGTGATAATATTGTGGTGTCAGTAAGGTGTTATTTTGGTTTTATATGAGTGGTATGGTGGCGGTTTTGTTGTGTTATTCTCGACTAGCGTTATTATGGTGTTATTGCAGTTTTTCTTGGTGTTATTGATGTGTCATTGGGGTTTATTGTGGAGTTATTGAGATTATTTTGTGTTATTGCAGTTATTTGGTGTTATTGCATTTTTTATGTGGAATTATTGAAATGTTATTGAGGTTTATTATGGTTTTACTTGATGGTATTGCAGACGTTGAGGTAGTATTGTTGTTTTGTTGTGGTGTTATTGAAGTTTTTTGGTGTTATTGTGGTAATTTGGTATTATTATTATTTTTGTGGATGTATTGATGTTTATTGTGGTGTTTTTTGAGTGTTATTGCCGCAGTTGTGGTGTTATTACAGTTTTTTATGGTGTTATTGAGGTTTATTGTTGTGTTTTATAATGATATAACCCTACCTGATGGCCTGAGCAGAAAATGGACATTTAACATCAACACGAAGGGTCTTGTTTTCGAAGAAACAGGTTGGGTTGGGTCGATCGTGCATAAAAATATAGAGGAGTTTTTCATTTTTTATTCAGTGAGATCACGACTTCCACGTGGTGAAATTTCCTTGGAGTCTAGACAGATAGCAGCATTCGGTCTCCCGATGTAATGTTTTTTCCTTTCTTTGGAGGAAGAGAATTTACCCGTCTCACACCTAAATTTTAATTTTTACAGAAAAAAAAACATATGCAAACTTTAATATTTACGAAAAAAGCATGTAAACCTCAAATAACCATATAACCAGCACTGTGTCTCCCCTTCGTCACTTTCTCCTCTTCGGCATATTTGAGTCTATCAGAGTTGATAACTCAATGGCGGTGGATTCCCTGGTCTAGGGGTCTCTCTGGTTGAAGCCCCCTACTTGAAAACTTTTTCATGGATCATCTCCTGAGAAGCTCCCATACAGAACATCTCTGACGAGCACGCAAGCAAAGCGATGAGTGGAAGCTGACCCTTTGGCACTACTCCTCCCTCCTCTGAAAATTTCATTTGCTTTACAGAGTCAAGCTCTGCGCTTTCTTCTCTAATGAAGGGGGTCGACAAATAGCTGATTATTTAAAATGGCTCTTTAAATCTACTAAGAGTTTGACATTAATGGTCGAGAAGATGGTTGTATTTAATTGAGAGGTATGCCTTGAAAGTTTCTACTACTGTATTTTTTTGGTTTTTTGGTGTCATTACCAGGACTTACATAATTGTGATAATTGCTGGGGTGGATCAAGTTTCTAACACTGTTGTCGGGGACTCAACAGTAAAAAAAATTAAGAGGCTTTGAGTTGAATCAATTAGACTTAAAATTTGAAAATCGTATTGTTGTTTTCCTTTGCAAGTGTTTGTTTATGTGTTATAAAAAGAGTTATTTTTAACTATTTGTCAAGTGTGGTTTTGTTAAACTTACTAGTTGAACCTTTTGTTGTGTATGGGTAGTGCCGGAACTGCAAAACTTGAACCCTACAATTTAGAACTAGAGAGGACTATTAGAAGAATAGAAAACATAAAAGACTTCACAAATTTGTAGAAGAAAAGAAAAATATTCAACAAAATAATTTAGATAACTAAATGCCAATTAATGAACATTCTAACGAACATAGACCATTAAGGGATTACTCTAATCCTACAACAGAGTGACCCAACCCATAATTACACAATTATTTAAGTCCTGAAAGATGGCCAAAAGCTTGGCCTAATTTATATTAAGTGGCTAGTGTGCAAAATTAAATATTATGTAAAGTTGATAGAAGGTTCACACACTAAGATTACTACGCAAGTATACGTATTGTTTCAAGTAATATAAGACTCTAGTGGAGTTCTAAGTATTGATCCACAAGGATAGGTAAAACTCTTATAGGTTGAATTTAATAAAATCCTCTTTAAACTGCAGTTAACTTATTTTGGAAATGGTAAAAACATTTGTTGAAATTATTTAGTTAAGGAGTTGCCTCTTGAAAGCTGTCGGTCACCAGAATTGAAATCATGTCACCCGCTTCGGAAAGACATTTAATATATATATATATATGTTGTTGAAGAATCTTTGGACCAATTATTTTTCACTTGTAGTTTCTCCCAAAGAATATGGTCAGGACTAATAAATCTCTTGAACATTGATACTTGCCACTTAAGTTGGTTTAAGTTTATTCCTTGCTGGTAGGATTGACATAATAGTAAGCTTTTGGAAATCCCTTGTTTGGTTGCATGGTTTATATGGATGTGCAGAAATCAAATCAAGTTTGATGGACACTTCCCTAGATCGAATTCTATGATATTAAACTGCACCTCTTACATTCAGAAATTGATTAAGTATCATCACTTCCCAAATGCTATCAAGAATTGGACCCCAACCAAGACCAATTCTCATCCACCTAAATTCAGATTATTTTTTTTGGAGCCCCCCACTAATGGTAGGCTGAAGATTAACACTGATGGCAGTTTTTCTAAAGTTAATGCTGGTATTGGGGGAATCTTTAGGAACTCTCATGGCACTCCTATCTTGTATTTCACTGCTCCTATAGTGCCCCTTGATTCTTTGGAGGCAG
>NEWO01000148.1:983794-1022200 GCA_003013225.1 Phalaenopsis aphrodite | reverse complement strand
TGTAGATGAAGGTATAACTACCAAACCCCAAGTTATGACTTTGTTAAGTATTAGAAGATCTAGGTGGATGATTTTAGAACAAGATATAACAAGTTCAATTTGACCTTCAAAATATTCAAGAGGTTTCAAAGTGCTCTAAGCATGACCCTGAACCACTTTGAAGGTTTCTTGAAATATTTCGAGTTCATTTTGAACTTATCATATTGTTATATTAATCATCTGAGGTTGAGCTAAAGTTATCCCATTGGTTAAAGAAACTTGATGTTCTATTTATCTTAAGGTTAGGACACTCCATTAATCAATTGATATTTCATTTAATAATTATGTGGGTGGATGCCCCTAAGAGAAATTTAGGTAAGTAAAGGTTTTAGTTCCTAAAGTTAAAATTGGGCTTGTAGTGTAAAGAGGTGTTAATCATCAATCATGCTATCTTCTAAATCCAATCAAATGAGTTTAAATCTCAAGCCTAGGCCACTACCAAGCCCCCATAATAGGTGAAATGGTAATTAAAATTTTTTTTGACATAAATGTCATGCAGTCTTATTGAAAGATCACATTGTCATCAATCATGGGCTTACAATTAATGGAATATCATCTTTCTAACTCAAACCCAACACTTGTGAATCATTTAATTTTGATTAACTTCCAAGTCAAGATAACTAAGGAAATTACAAATTTGTTCTTATTATGGAAAATGTGGCAAGTGAGTTTCTACATTTTAATCTCGTTTTATTTCAATCATCCAAAAATGTTCATTAGGATCAAAATTACCCATTTTCCCTTTAATTAATCCCAAATTTTGATTAAGACACCAAAATTTAAAGTTACTCTTTTGTCTTTGGGGTTCTTCACCTCATAACTCATTAATCAAAATTCAAATGATTTGGAGAATTTAGAGTGTCCTATCCATGGGTCAATTAAAACATCAGAGGAGAAAATGTGTATTTTCAAAATTTAATTTAATTTAAATAATTATTTAAATTTAAAAGGTAGCATTTTCAAAGACGATTTTACTTGACTATCCAAAATAAAGTTTTTCTTCATAAGAAAATTATTAGAGTTCCCATTAGGTTAGAGAAACACTTAGACAAATTTTCATTTTTTTTAATTAAATTCCCACCATTATTATTTAATTATGAATTAATTTTGATAATTCAATTAAATGTAAAATAATGTTTTAATTTCCAAAATTATCTTTATATTTTTATTAAACCTCTCTGAGTTCGGAGAACTCAAAGAAAAAAAATTTGTATTTTTATGATTTTTAATTTATTTATTTTAGTTATTTTAATGGGAAAATAAGGAAAATTCATTTTTAAGCTTTTAAAAATTTATTTTTAACTTAGAAAAAGTAGAAAAAAAAGCCTTAATGTGTTTTAAGTGATCAAAAAACAATTAAGCACATTTTTGAAATTGTTTTGTATTTTTTGGAATTCTTAACTATTTTTAATTATTTTAAATTTGAAATATAGCTAAAAAAATCAAGTATTTTATTACAAATAACTTTTATTTTTCTTAAGTGCTCCTAATCACAAGGAACCCAAAAAATTACATTTCGTAATTTTTCTAAGTGTATTAAATTTAATATAATTATATTTGTATAAGAATACAATGTTTCTTAGAAAATCAACTTTAGTACTCAAACTTAGTCAAATAATTTTTAAATTTTTACACTGGGTAAACATGATTTTTATGTACAGTGTGGAATTGATTTTGTTAGTTTTTTTATTATTATTTAATTTACATAAATTAAAATAAGATATATACATCTAATCAACTATAGAAATGTGCAAAATAATTCAAATTATCGTGACTTTTTTCCTAAGCTTCTCTGATCATAGGAAATCTACTAAAATTATTCCCATAATTTTTCAAGTGGTAATTTAATTTATATAATTAAAATAAACCAAAATAATCATTTTACCTTGAAAATTAAGGTTAGAGACACAGAGAAGTCCTCTGACCTTGGAAAAATCAGAAAACCCCCCCTGTAATAAAGAATGAACCCTAAAAGTTTCAAGCTATGGTGAGAAATTCTTGATCATAATGAATTAAAATACTACAGAGAGTATTTAATTCATTAAAATCAGAGAGTCAATAAGTAAATTTTATTTTTATTCCAAATTATTCTCCTCTGTTCACTGAGCAAGAGCATATATATTTTTTTATTTTTATGGTTTTTGTACACAAAGTATGATTTTTCAAACTTCTAGTATTTATTTAAATTAGAGAAGGGGCTATTTTTCTTTTTATCCACCGCGGTGCCACCTCAACCTTGGCATCTTTGAAGCTCCACGTGGTGCTCCGCTATTTGACGCTGTCAGCCACCTCAACTACCACACAGCCTGTCTTTTTGCACCAAGAGTTGGTTCGGCTTAATCTTCTTCGTCCATCAAATAAACGCGCAATCGGATGGTTCACCGTTATCGTCCCTAAATGACCTAAATCGAGAACCGTTCACACTTAAACCTTAAGATCATAATCTAGAATCAATCAAATTGCATGGTGTTTGTTTCTAAACCTTCATCTACTCAAGACAAACATATCTATACGGTTGATCAAGTATGAAATTAAGCCATTACACATGGAGAATCAAAACAATCTTGGCTTATGGTTGAGTTTCAATACCTTTTTTGAGAGGGGAGGCCTCAATCAGATAGTTGTGGTAGCTTTGATTGGGTCCAACGAAGCTCCAGATGAAGTACTATGCCCTAGTGAATTGTCTAGGTATGGTTTTGATCAAGTTCAATTTAAAGTGTTGGTCTAGGCTATGCTAGAGGCTATTTGAGAGGGGGCTTTTGTGGCGAATCAACTTCTCTTAATCTGGTGATGGTGCGAGCATAGTTAATTGGAGTTTGATCAATTATGGAGGTGTGGAGAAATTTTCTCTGGTTCCAAATGAAATTTTGAGCTCAAATTGGGCTCTTACAGTGGGAACCAGAGGGGGAAAATGGTGGGCTTGAGCTGAGGAGGCTTTGGAGAGTCTCTGTGAAAAATTTGACAGAGTTTCCTTAAGAAAATTAGTGCTCTCTCCATTTGGCTGTAGAGGAGATGAGCTTAAATAGAGGGGTTTTGGGTGGAGCTCAGGGTCAATTAATGGGTGTAATAAGCTGCTTATGTGGAGGGCGGAAGAGCTCCAAAGAGCAATTGAGGTTGGACAGCTTGGATAGGTTCAATTAGCTTTGAATTTGGTGAGGTGGCTCTCATTTTTTGGGTTTTTCGGTGACTAGGGTGGCTGGTCAAAGCAGAGGAGGTGATCAGGTGGCCAGGTAAGCCAGTGGGAGAGTTAATTATGATTAACCTTTAATGGTTTGGCATGATGGTGGAGATATTTTGGTTTAGACCCAAACATGGGATAAAATCCCTTAATTTAGGGAATCATTGGTCCATAGCTTCCGTTGGATGGTTCAAAGGGATTTGGCTTGGTTCAAAGGGTGTACCTAGTGGCTGTGCTGATCTTTGTTTGGCCAATTTAGCTTGGTTAAGTTAAATTTGGTGAAATGGTCCAAGTGGGTCAAGTTGGCTTGAAGTTGGGTTTGAATTGGGCTAGCCATGCTATTGAGCTCAATTGATTGATCAATTTGATGTACATGATTGTCAAAGAGAGTTTGGAGAAGAATTAGAGTGCTTTTGAGTTAATTTGGAAGTTCATTGTGAAGGAATTTGGTATTTTAGTCAATTTGGATTGTTGGGTTGGACTTAGGTTTAGGCTAGGCTAGGCACAAATTGATGGCTTAAAATGGTCTATGTGGAATGCCATAAAGAGTTTTCAAGATCAATTGTGTGCCAATTTTAGGGTTATGACATTCAATTTGGTGGAATTTGGGCATGTGGCTAAATTGGAGAAAATTTGGGGATTTTGAATTGGGGTTGAAATTAAGTGGAATTGAGGCTTGAGCAAGGCCAATTGAGGGCTTAATTTGATTAGTAGGAATGTTAGGAAAAGTTTGGGATCCAAATTAAGGCAATTGAGTAGGCTATAGGGTTCAATTGGGTGAAATTGGGTTACATGGTCAAAATTGAGGTTTTGATTTGAACAAAATTGAGCTCAAATAATGGGTCAATTAAGCTTGGATGTTGTTTGAAATGATCATAAGCATGATGAATTTGAGCTTAGAAATGAAATTGGGGAAAATTGGGATGAAATTGAGGGGCATTTGAGATGAATTGGGGAAATTGGGCCTTTAAGGGCAATTTGGGTCTTTTGGTCAAAAAGGTCAAAATGGTCAAATTAGGTTTAATTGAAGGGTCCAAATTGGTTTTGGAGACATTTGAAATGATTTTGAGGGCTTTGGGAAAGTTTTGGTCACCAAGCGTATTTTTATAATTTTGGCAATTTTGGATTGTTTTGGTCACTTTCCTTACAATTCCACTCCAATCTCACTTAGAAATGTAGTGAAGAAGATATCTCAGTCTTCTCCTCTTCTAATTCAAATCTAAGCAAGCCACCAAGGAAATCCTTCAAGCCTCCAAGAATTTCCAAGCCCTTCTCTCTCTCTCTCTCTCAAAAGTTCTTCCTCCCAGAAGGCTCTTTTTGGACTCTTCAGATGTCTCTTTAAATAAAACTCTCAAAATCCCCAAGAGTCACTTCAAGCACCCCTTTAAAATTCACTCACATTCATTGAACCTTCTAGAAAACCATTTCTAGAGCCTAGACGCTTGTCTCTCTATTGTTTGTCGCATAGGGGCTAGATCCTGGTGCTTAGACACAATCTCTCTGTTGTCTGGCGCTTAGGTGCTAGGTCAACTTTATCCTTTTTGCTTCTTTTCTCCAAATTGCTTTATTTTTGTTCCATCTTCACCACTTGCTCTATTTAGTGAACCTATAATAAATAACATCCAAAATACCTTTCATTATAGTGCAATATCATAAAAAATAGACATTAAATGTGTAAATAAAAGTAACATATTTTAGGCATGTTAAAACTCCCCAAACTTAATTGTAACTTGTCCTCAAGTAACTTATTTCTTTTGAAAATTAAATATGTTAGCATGTGGTAGTGGGTTTCATTAAAGACCCCAATACGTTTTTCACATAAATGTGGTAGTTATGACTTCAGAAAAATTCTAATAATTCAGGTTAGAAATATGGCATAAGAATATTTTGTAATCAAGTCCAGCAATTATGATTTTCTATTCGTTTAAAAAATTATTTGTAGTTTGCAACACATAGGAATCATAGAAAAATAATAGATAGAATTTGAGAGAACTCTAATAGTAAGGTTACACTTATACTCTTAAGAAACAAATGATTAAAACTGCAATAAAGCATCTTTCTTTAAGTTGATTCAAGTCAAGCCAATTTTTAATTAGACAGCTCGTCAAGGTTCTCCTCACTTTTACATACATTTTTTCATTTTTTCTTTCTCTTTTCTTTTTCTTTTCTTTTTCTTTTCTTTTCACTTTCAGGATCATTGTCAATCATTTCATTTCTTTTATTCAGTGAGGATTACTAAATCTGGATAAGCCTTTTATGATTTTGAACTTCACAATCCTCTTCCTAAAGTTAAAAACTCATTGCATTTATTTATCTTGATAATTTGTATTAGTTTTCAAAATGATTTTTCATAGAGTCTCAATTCTTTAAAGTATATATCTAAGATCCTCAATATTTCAAAAAGATGATTTCTTTTCATATCATATCTCTATATCTTTTCCTTAATATTTTAATTCTTAGAACTAACCTTTATCACCAAAAATTTACTTAAGTCCATCACACAATATATAGAAAAAAAAATACAACTCTCTAAAACGAACACCATATACCCCATATTATTTAAAACAAATATTTTCATTGAATATAGTTTTTTAAGGACAAATAAAATTAGGTTTTTCAAGAGTTTTTCTTCCTCCCCAAATTTAAATTTCTTAAGAGTTTAAGACATTTAGTATAGAAAATATAGAAGCATGAAGAAAATTTTTAAAAATGATTTTCTAAAAATGGTTTAACATGAAAGTATGCAAGTATTAAAAACAGATATACAACAACTGTAGAACTTAATTAATATATATACCATGTGATCTGTTTCACAGAGTATGTAATATTTTAAAAAAAAATGAAATGCCTCTAAATTTTAATTTAGAAATTGAAGTTTTTGATGCATGGGGATTGAATTTTATGGGACCATTTATACCTTCATCCAGAAATATTTATATATTGATTGTAGTGGATTATGTTTTAAAATGGATTGAAGCAATCATTTTACCTAGATGTAATAATTTCAAAAATTTTAATTAAAAATATTTTTACAAGAAATGGAATATTAAGAGCAATCATTATCGATGGAGGATGTCACTTTAGAAATGCAACAGTTGCACGATTGGTGGAAAAAATATAATATAATGCATAAAATTGCAACTACTTATCATCCCTAGACTAGTGGTTTAACAGAAGTATCCAACAGAGAAATTAAGAGAATTTTGGAAAAAAGTATTAATCCTAATAAAATGGATTGGTTTGTTAGATCAAATATGATATTATGGGCATACATGACAGCTTATAAGACACCTATAGGAATGTCCCAATATAGATTACTTTTTGGGAAGACTTGTCACTTGCGAGTTGATTGAAACATAAAGCTTATTGGGCTATAAAAGAATTCAATTTTAATTTAAAAAAAAAGCTTGTGAGAAAACATTATTGCAATTGAACGAGCTTGAAGAAATTATGAATGAATCTTACAATAATACGAGGATTTATAAGGGAAAGATGAAATAATGGCATGATCAGAAGATAATAGACAGAGAATTTTAACCTAGACAGAAAGTTTTATTATACAATACAAGATTGAAATTATTTCCTGAAAAATTGAAGTCAAGGTAGAAAGAGCCATTCAGAGTTATAAAAGTCAATCACTATGGAGCAGTTAATATTGAAGACCATAAGACTGGAAGAATATTTAAAGTGAATGGACACATATTGAAATCATATTTTGATGGTTAAAGTTCAGCTTTTAAAGAGACCGTAATATTGGGTCACCTAGAATTAGATTGAGAATGTCAGGCTGAAGACATCAGACCAAGCGCTTTGTGAGAGACAACCCATATTTAACGTTGTAAACTTTGCTTTTGAGTTTGTTTTGTTTGAAATATTTTATGTATATTTATGTTTAGGCCTTTATGAAGTTTGTGTATTTGAGAAAAATATTTAGAAACATCTTTATTTGCATAATTTTATGAAAAAAAGAGAATTTATTGGATCAAAAATAAAAAAAATTATAGTTTTTGGAACTGGCGCATGATGCGCAAAATTTCAGAGGCTGGCGCATGATGCGTTGCGATAATGAAAATGACTAAAATGTGTCAAAAGGCAGTTTTTGGCAGTTCCATTTTAAATCTCCTAAAAACTGAATCCTAAGTCTATTTCAAGGAGGAAAACGAGGGAAAAACTACTAGATTTCAAATCCAATGGCTCCTCACACTAAAAATTGTACAAGATTTGGAATTTTCAACCGGTGAAAGTTTGTTAGTTTCGATGTCTAGAAATTGCAAGGTTGAGTTCTATTGAAGAAGAGAGTAATAAAAGAAAAGGGATTTGTGAATCGAGGATTCAACATATCGAATACTCGAGTGGATAAGATTATTGCACAGTGGCATTGGGAAGTGCTTTGCTACATTACTACCGCTGTAGTCATCCCTGTGGTAAAAGAGTTTTATGAAAATCTTCATGGGATCACCAAGAAATAGTCTATGTGCAAGGCAGGTTTGTACAGTTCACTCCTTCAAGAATAAACGAGATGTTAATGATTTGGAATGTGCCTATCTGTAATGATGTAAATTTTACTCTTACTAGAGACAATATGAAAGAACACTATCGATTCCTTACAGATGAAGATGCAAATTGAGAGACCAGAGAAGATGGGAATGTGTGTTTTTCCTCATCATTTTTAAATCCTATTTCTAAAGCCTGACGTTTCTTCATTCCATCAAAATTACTGCCCACCATAAAAATCAATAAGGTAACTAAGGAGAGTGTCATCTTGAATTATTGCATTCAAACTAGAAAGCTTGTTCATATTGGAGCCATAATTGTAAAATTGATTTTGGGTTTGATTGTAAATGGATCTGGAACTGGACTTGGACATCCATCTACTATTTTACTACTATGCAGTCAATTGAAAGTACCATATGAAAGTTGGGAAATATTGCTTCTTCCATGGAAGCCCATGGATTCAGAAGTCTATTAAAACTATATTGGAATAGAGATGAAAATGATATGAATGTGCTAATGGATCAAGGATCTCAGAATTCATCACATGTTCAACCCTACTATAATTCTAATGCACTTTTGAAGAGAATTAAGAAGATAGAGAAATAGGGGTAGAATTTTATGTATGTGATTGGAAATATTTTTGAAATGCTGGATCATGTGGATTAGAGACTGAAGGAACATTTTGAACATACTGGGGTATTGAAGATGATGTGGTACGTATGTTCAAGAAAAAATCTTGGATTGGAGAGGATTCAATTGTTGAGTTTCCGCATTAATCCTCTACAAACTGTAGGTGCACTACTAATCAATGGGAGATATTCAGGAGGACGAGAGTGAAGAAGATGTTTGAACTTAATTTATGCACGAAACATTTTTTTTAGTACTACTTATTTTATTTTGTTGAGTTGGAATGCATTTGCTTTCTATTGTCGTACTATCTATGTTTATGCTTTGTATTTTGATGTTTAAATTTCAGTGTTAGGATGTTGGTTTGCTTTAGAACATTAAATTTGAAATTGGCTTGAAAACTGTTAGTTTGTAATAACACTGATTTTATATATAAATATAAGTTTTGTATTGTTTGTGAAATTTTGGTGTTAGATTTATGTTTATATATGCTTAAAAATGTTCATTTGTTTTAATTAGATAAAAGGTGCGGAGTAGATTTCCATTAAAATTGAAATCTAGTGGATTTAAGCTCTGGTGCATGATGCGCCACAGACCCAAACACGCCACATCACCTTAAAAATTGAGAAATTGCACGGACAAGCTCCATTTTTGGCTTGGGTCGTCTCCTACCTCTAAACCTTGACCTAGGGCTTCTTATTGAGGATGGTAGAGAAGATTTGGAAGGCCAAAAATCATAGATTTCATAATCTCTTAGTAAGAGCTTCACATTAACTTAGAAATTTTTTATTTTCACCATAGATTTTTCCTACATTATGGAAGATCCAAAATTTGAGATTTTTGATGAAAAATCTAGAAGAAAACTCATGGTGAAAAGTTTGTCAACAAATAATTTTAGTTGAGTAGATTTTTGATTTAGTAATTTTTTTGGAATTTATTTGGAATTTTGTAGAATTTCCAATGGCTCCTCGAGTTAAGAGAGGAAGGTAGTCCAAAGATTTTGATTCAAGAAGGTTTGTGAACTTCAAGGCCCAACACAGTTATAATACTCAAATGGAGACCAAATAATTGATCCAAGAATGGGTGTTTGCAAACTCGGGTGGCAAGATCGAAAGGTTAATCCTCGCTAGAAGTTAAGAAAGAATCTGCTACTTCACTTCAGTAACGATTGTCTCCATGATTCGGGAGTTCTATGCTAATCTGAGTTTCACTGTTGGTGACCACATGCTGGTTAGAGGTAAACAAGTTGAATTTATTGTTGAAAGGATCAATGCTTTTTATGGGCTGAGGAATGTATTTTTCAATGAGTACGCTACATTCATGATGACTGATTCATCACTAGATGAAGTGCTTGCCTTTTTGACTGATGGAAGAGGAGGATGGAAGATTAAGAATAACAAGATAGTTAACATCCCTACTTCCATGTTGACTAGCCAGTCAAAGGTATGATATCACTTTATTTCTGCTAGATTATTGTCAACAAATCATCTTGCCAATGTTACAAAAGATAGAGCTATGTTGAACTATTACATTCAAAACATGAAAGCAATAGAAGTTTGTGCACTTATAGTTCATCATGCTCGAAGTATAGCTGGTAGCTCTACAACTAATGGTAAGGGATACCCTGCTCAAATTTTCACTTTATGAAATAATCAGGAGTAGAGTTCCATAGAAATAAAGAAAGATTAAAACCACAAAATTCTATTGGGAGGCATATAATTCAGAGAGTTGAATCTAGAGGGGGAAGAAGGGATAGACCCTCTACCCTCTGCCTCAATTTCATTCCCTGTGCTCCTATTAGAGATGAAGATGAGGAAGAAGAAGAAGATGAAGATGATGATGATGAGGAAGGATATGAAGACTTATTTTTATGAGCTTTGTATTATTTGTTTTTGTGTTTGATTGTTATTTATGATTGTATTGTGTTGTACTTTTATTTGATAACTGTTGTAGTAAAAACTTTCATGTTGTGTTGTGGACTTAACTGTAATAGTAACTGTAGACTTTTAATTTTTTTTTGCATTTTTAGTATTTTCAGTTTTAGTGTTTCTATTCTAAACAAGTTCTTTAGAAAATATTATGTTTTATTTAATGCTTTAAAGCCTGTATGTTTTTAAAGTTAGTACCTGCAGTATACTAGAGCCCAGTATTATAATAAGAAATCTGCTACAGGTTAGTTTTTATTTTTCATGCATTTACTGTTTTCTTTCACCTACTAAATTTTGTACTAAAAT
Organism: Phalaenopsis aphrodite; assembly: GCA_003013225.1. Lineage (NCBI taxonomy): Eukaryota > Viridiplantae > Streptophyta > Magnoliopsida > Asparagales > Orchidaceae > Phalaenopsis > Phalaenopsis aphrodite. The sequence continues at coordinate 1,011,628 of NEWO01000148.1, read as the reverse complement.
ATTTTTAAAATTAATTAAAACCTTAAGTTTTGGGGGTTGAGAAAAACTTCTTTTGAAAAGAAATAAACTAAAATTTTATTTGTCCTCAATTGACTATAATTTTAAAATTAATTTAACATGACATGGGGATATTAAGATTTAACTTTAAACAACTATACTTATGTTTATAGATATTGTGGTAAATTTAGGTAAAAGTTTTTGATAATGAAGTTCAATTCTACAGTTAAAGATATTTGGTATGATGGGATAAGACTATGCTTTTTTATTTAAATTAAAAGAAATTATTTTTTTGAAATATTAAGAATTTTAGAGTTTCATGTAAGAAGAAAGGAATGAGACTTTATGAAAAATCTTAAAGTAATATGGATTTATAAAGTGAAGAAAAGTATAGAGTGTTAACTTTAAGAAGAGGAGAGTGATGCTCAAAATCACAAAAGGCTATCTAGATAGAGTAATCGTCACTTGAAAAAGAAAAAAAAAGAAAAAAAAGAAAGGATTGAAAAGATCCTGACCAAAAAAAAAGAAGAAGAAAAAGAGAAAAGAAAACTAATTGAGGAGAAGCTTGGGGAGATGTCTAAAAAAAATAGGCTTCACTTGAATCAACTTAAAGAAGGAGCTTCATTACTTTTTCTAAACTTGTATTGGAGTATTAGTAAAATTCCTAGTAAAATCTTCATGAAGTTCTTTTCCATATGAATGTTCTAAATATCCTTAATATGAAAAATTGTAATTCTTCTTGAAATGAATATAGATTCAGAAATCTTAAATTTGATTACTAAGTATTCCTAGACTTAGAATTTGAATCTAATTTATTAAATGTTTTTCTTAAATTTTGTTATTCTATTTATTAGACTAAAGTATAGAAGTTAAAAGTAAATCTATATCCTAAGTCATATGCTTTATGTAGTAAAAGTGTCACTTGAGGACAAGTAATAATTAAGTTTGGGGGATTTTGATTCACTAAAATAATATACTATTTTAAGTACATATTTTTGGTGATATTGCACTTTAAAGACGGTTATTTTCATGTTTTTTTTGTAGGTATATCATTTTTATGCATATGGAGAAAAAATGGCAAAAAGGATGAAATTCAGAGCCAAAACAAACAATTTTGGTATTCTGGCGCATGATGTGCCAAAATCCAGAGAGTTGGCGCATAACGCGTGATCTCGAGAATATAGTTGTGTAAAAATTATATAATTGACTCCGCTATGCAATGATGCCAAAATATTGATGTAATATTTTATGAAAAATAAATTTAAGCAATTAATGTTGGGATTCTATACAAGTATACGTATCATTATCAATTAATAAAGGACTTTCTATTTAAGCCCCAAATATTGATCCCATGGGGAAGGTTTAAATTTAAAATGATAAATTTACTAGGAAATTCACAAGAAGTCAAAACAAAATTACTGCCACTAATTTTGAATGTTGAGATATTATCAGAACTAAATTATTTAACAAGTAACAAAACTGAAATACAAAGTTTAAATAGTAACTACTAAATTATTAAACTATGTTTATGTGATGAAGATTTCTTATGTGAAAAAGCATCTTTCCTACTATAATGAGGTTTTGATAAAATGAGATGAGATAAATAATTCTAATATGTATTGTACCAAATAGGAGCAGTTTTAATTCTCTACCCTGATATAGTGTTATAGAAAATCATTGGCTAATCCCAGGCTTAGTCCCTAAATCTGTGGCTAGGCTAGAAGGATACTGACTCCCACTCTAGAGCTCCCACTTCCCTTCACCTAAAGGCTAACTCTCACTTTAGTTTTTAAACACTAATACTAAATTGGGGGTTTTAGTCTGTCACCTTAAAGATTCTCCATTTCTGCACCCAACAAAGTATATTTTCCTATGTATTTGCACTTAATTCCATGAACAAAATTGTCCTTCACAAAATCAAATGTGATCCTCACTCTCTTTTAGAACTCATAGTCCATTTCTCGGAATATATGCTTCACAACACATTTTAACAATTCAATTGGCCAGATCAAAAAGTAAATTAAGTTTAGAGTTGAAAAATCATCACAATTTATTTTATATTTTATTATTGGCACATCCATATTATCTCTTCATTTCACCATATTTCAGAGTAAGGAGAAAAATAAAGTAAACTACTCAGATTTCATGAGAAAGACACAACAAAACACAAATTTCATATATAAAAGAAAGTTGATACAATACTAATAAACTATCAACACTTATCTGAAACTCTTTCTCAAAGCAAATCCCTTTTAGCTTCTTCTAGGAAATTTAGGAAGAGGAAATCTCACTTTTCTCCTTCTCCAACACTCTTAGAGAAGAATTTACACTTAATCTCACCACAAAAACTCTAAACTCTTAAAGAAAGATCTCTAATGTACTTTTAAATGGTGGTGGAATGAAAATGCAAAAAGTGTATGAAGGTGAGGTGTGTCAAAAATGAGTAAGGAGGGATGACAAGTAATGAAGAGTGGTCAAATAATGACTAAGAGAGAGAATTTTTCTGATGAATTTCGGCCCCAAATAGAGCTTAGAGTCAGTTCTCCAATAGGTGCATCCAAAAACTCTTCAAAAAGCATCTATATTCATTGAATCTTCTAGAAACAGAGTCTGAGCCGCCATAAGCACCGTCGGCGCCCATTCTGCCGCCATCAGTGCTAGTGTTCATTTAATTAATTGCTGCTCTCTAACATACGGTGTCGTCAAATCCTAGTCTGGTGCTGAACAAATTTTCAACTTCTTCATTTTTGCTCCAAATTTCATCCTTTTTGCTTCCTTTTTGCTTCAAGTCCTAAATTTCAACAACCTGTAAGGAAACATAAAAATACCTTCCATTAAAGTTAAATATCACCAAAAATGAGTATAAAATATGAGTTTAAAAATGCATATATTTTTAGTGTATCAAAATCCCCCAAACTTACATGTTACTTATCCTCAAGTAACTCAACTATATAAAAATATGACTTATGGCAAAAAATTTAACTTCTAGATTTTCATATCTTAGTCCACTAAATTTAATAACATAACTTAAGGAAAACTCAAAACAACTCCAGTTAATACTAAAGGTATAAGAATATTTAGCAATCAAGTCCAATATTTCTGATTCTCTATTCTTTTCAAGAAAAATTGCAAATTATCATATTAAAACCACTTAAAGTATTCATATGAAAAAGAATTTCATAATACTTTACTAGTAAATAAACTAATACTCAAATAAAATTTTAGAAAATGTAGCAAAACCTTCTTTTTTAAATTGATTCAAGTGAAGCCAATTTTTAATTAGGCATCTCCTCAAGCTTCTCCTTACATCTTTTCTTTTCTTTTTCTCTTTCTTTTCTTTTTTTTCCTTACTTTTTTTTCTTTTTCTTTTCTCTTTTTTCTTATGTGAGAGGATTACTAGATCTGGACATCCTTTAATGATTTTGAACTTCACTATCCTCTTCTTAAAGTCAAAAACTTTTCACATTTCTTCACTTAACAAATTTATATTAGCTTAAAGATTTCAGAAAGTTTAATTCTTTTCTTCTTACATGAACCTTTAAGATTTTTAATATTTCAAAAATACATTTTTCTTTACTTAAAATAGAAGAACATAGTCTTTTTCTTTTATACCAAATATCTTAATCTTTAAAATTAACCTTTATTATTAAAAACTTTTACTTAAGTTTACTATATATTTAGAAACATAAATATAGTTATTTAAAGTTAACCCCTAATACCAAAGGTCATGTTACAATTAAAACTTTTTAAAAATATAGCTAAGTGAGGATAAATAAAATTAAGTTTCTTGTTTAAAGAAAAAATTCCCCCCCCCAACTTAAATTTTTAAAAGATTTAGCATGAGGAACTGAAAAATAAAGGGTGAAAGAAAACATTAAATACATAAAGAAAAGACATACCTATTGAAGGTTTTGATTTTGAAACTTAATTATGAAATACTACAAGTGCAAATATAAAAAGCTACAAGGTTTAAAACATTAAATTGCATTTAATACATATAAAATCTGATGAGAAAGAGTTAATTACAATACATTTAACAAAAAAACTAACAACATAATTAAACTAAATTCCAAAAATGAAAACAGTTTTACAAACTACACTTTCACAAAATAACATAAAAAATAAAACAAAGTCTTACAATCTAACAACAAATAATCTAAAAAATATAATAAAAATAAATAACAAAATAACAAAGTACAATCAAACATAAACTAAAAGAAAAATCACCAATCATCATCATCATCATCTTCTACTTCTACATCCAAATTCTGCCTCTGATATGGAGTAAAAATAGGGTGAGTAGGAAACTGAACTGAATGATCATCCTTCATGTATCTCACCAGAGCATCATCATAAGTAGCATCATATTCGAACTTTTTCCTTATCAAATCATAAGTGTGAGAATTTCTGGCATCCATGTTTTGTGATCTATGATCCATTCTTAAGATATCTCCTTGCTGGATCATCATCTTGTCCAAAAGTTCTCGGTTAGTAGGGGTACTAAAAGTAAGGGTCCTCGAAATAGAAGGAATATCTCTGGTCTTACTTCCAGACCTTCATCTAACATGAGATTCATATGTCTTTATATTAGTAGGCCGAAAAGGTTTTAAAGGCTCAATCCTCCCTTCCACAGGTTTAAAAATCAACTCCTGCATGTTCACATAGTGTAAAACCAAACAACCAGTGGTCTTTGATACACCAAAAATATAGTGTTTTAAACACATTTTTATATTTATTTTTGAGATATTACACCTTAATTGAAGGTCTTTTTTTGTTTTTCTTGCAGATGAAGGTAAAAAAGGGTGAAAAATGCTTAAAGAAGTGAAAAAAGATCAAATTTGGAGAAAAAAGGTGAAAAATGTGCAAAAGAGTTTTGGCGCCTAGGCGCCAGATCCAACGCTTAAGCACTAATTAAATAGAGAAGGCCGCACCTAAGCTCCAAAGACCCCACGCTTAAGTGTCAGTCGCAATTATTGAACGAGTAAATTTGGTTTCTGCGAATTTTGAAGATGTTTTTGAGGCACCCATTGGCTTAATAGGTGATTATAACCACCATGGACAAAAAAAATATCACGAAAGGATGCATCTCTTGGGGAAATATATTGAATCTAGACATATTTTGAAGAGAAACCAAGGCACCTTTTGGAAAATTATAAAAGAAAAAAAAAAGAACTTAGAAAAGAGTCCTGAAAGTATTGGAAAGTTTTGAAAGTTCTCATTTGAGGAGTTAGTTCGGAGAGATTTTCAGGCACCACTTTTGCTTTTATTTTATCCTTTTTGTTCTTTTATTTTGAGTGATTGTAAATAGAAAAGAATGAAAGAAACTTCAAGAGTTTTATGGAGGACTTGAGATAAGTTTTTATCTCTTTGTTTTGAGACTACTTTTGGTTTTAATTGAGACTTGTTGTTGGGTTGACGATGATTTCTTCTTTTAAACTAAAGTGTTGTTTTGTTTTCTTCATAGAATCTGAGTTGTTGTCTTTATCTTTTTTCTTAAAATGATAAGTAATTATGTTTTGGATGGATGTTGTGGAAAGTATTGATCTTCAATGATGGAAGAAGTTGTGATGATTTAAATATTTGCACTTCATTTACTTCTTGATTTGGCCAATCTTGATGTTAAAATTTATTTTGAGAACATGTAAGAACTGGACTGGTAATGTCTCAGTCAACAATTGGAAAAAATCACATGAGGTTATATGAATGAGAATGTAGTTCATATGATTGAGTGCAAATAAATAGGGAAATAATCATTGTAGGGTGTAGAGTTAGAGGACTTTAAAGTGATAGGTTAAAGCCCCCAACTTGGTTTATTATTTTAGGTTCTGATATTTGATGTTAGTCCTCAGGTGGAGGGAATCGAAGGAACTCTAGAGTGAGAGATAGTATCTTCCCTGCCTAGCCGGTCTTCAGAACTATTCAAACTTTAAATTAGCGAATGTTCTTTATATCATCTCTAGTAAGGGGTAAAGAATATTATTGTTTCTATTTGACCTAACAAAATTTGTATACTTCTACAACAAAATTCTTATACTCAATACCTATTCATAACAAGAAGAAATATATTTTCATATTTAGTGCTTTTTTTCTACAAAAACTCTAGTTATCTTTTTAAATTGTTTTTGTTCTATCAAACTATTAAAAATATGAACAATAGTTAAATTTTCATTACTGCAAAAATCATCTTTAATTTAGATAATTATCTTTTTTTAAGATAAAAAGTTTTTTGTTCAATAGTGCATATTGCGTATTTTACCTGTGGGTTCGATATTTAGGTGTTAATAAAAAAGTCCTATATTACTTGATAACGATACCTATACTTGCGTAGTGAGCAAGGGAAAATATGTTAAGATTTCCATACCTATTTTTTACTGTTTTTAATGATATTGCACTTTAAAGAAAAGTATTTTTGATGTTTTGTTGTAGGAAAGATGAATTAGGGTCATTGAAGCAAAAAGATGCAAAAAGGAGCAAATTCGAGGCGAAAAAGACCAAAATGTGGAGAATTGAACTAGGTCGCCGAGCGACGATGAGTTTTTCCTTAGACTACAGGACAAAATTCTTCAGAAGCCTACCAACGACGCCATTGAGGCCGCCGACGGCAAGATCGACGGTTATGCCTACTCAAGCTTTTGATAAGGCCAAATTTTGAAGGGATGCTTAGGAAACTCTTGGGAAAGCTCATCCACAACTTTAAAAGAACATTTTGGCTAAAAATTAGGAGAGAGTAGAGGCTTTGGAGGTTATCATTAGTGTATAGAATTTCCAATAGAGTGTAACAATTATGGTGAATTCTTCGATAGATTGTAAGAGTGGAGGGAAAGTGAGAGATTTCTTCCTCCTTGCTACTTTGAAGAGGAAATCTGTGTGCTGTAACGAAAGGAGGAGATTTAGAGGAACTTCGAGGAGTGTTCTTGGGGAGAAATTAGAGATAAGTTATTTACTTGTTGTAGTTTGTATGACTTTGATTTTATATATGAATTCTGAGTTTTGTTGTGTTTTCTCTATGAGTTCTGAGTAGTTTTCTCTGTCTTTCTCCTTGTCTCAAGATTTGTGAAATGGTAATTTGAATTGGTGAAGCCATAGAAATGTTTAAGAAATAGTGATGATCTTTTCACTTCAATCTTAATTTACTTTCAATTTGGCCAATTGATTTGTTAAAATATGTTGAGTTTTACAACTAAAGTGAAGATTACATCCAAGATTCAGGGAGGTCAAAGCCCTTTGAAGTTGGGTGCAAATAAATAGGGAAATAATATTATCGGGCGTAGAATTGGAGATTTTAGAGTGACAGACTAAAATCCCCAATTCAGTCCTATCGTTTGGGTGCTGAAGTGTAGATGTTAGCCCTTATGTGAGGGGAACATGGGAGCTCCAAAGTGAGAGTCGGTATCCTCCCAGCCTAACCACATATTCAGTAAACAAGCGTAGGATTAGTCAATGTTTTTATGCCTGGACCAAAGGGTAACGAATAGGTATGCTCCTATTTGACACAATATAAATTGAACTAATTCATTTTATCAATTCACTATAATTTCTTGACAAGGAGAATGATGCTTTCTTATATATTGAATATCACAATTAAACCCTCTTTGTATCATTAGTTATTTATTAATTATTAAAATTATCTATTTATTTCAATTGCCTATTAGTGATAGATAAGCAAATTGAACTTTGTTGTTGTGATTAAAGTATTGCTTTTCTAAAATCTTAGACCGTAATTCTAAACTACTCCCTATGTGATCGATATCTAGGACTCCATTAGAGCCCTATATTACTTGAGTGATACATATACTTGCATTGATAAGTGTGACTTTACAATTATTGAATATTATTACGTCCATATTTATCTTATATTTTTAGCATATAAAAAAGTTGTTGTCAAGTTTTTGGCGCCGTTGTCGTGGAATTAAATCTTCTAGTAGCACTGTCAAATTCTTGTATTTGTTTGTTTATAAAAAAGTCGCTGTCAAGTTTTTGACACCATTGCTGGGGAATTAAATCTTCTAGTAGCACTCTCAAATTCTTGCATTTGTTGGTTTATAAGAAAGTCGCTGTCAAGTTTTTGGCGCCGTTGTCAGGGAGTGATTGAGTGAGTGAGTAAAATCACGATCAGAGTAACAGACAAATTAGGAGTTTTAGAAAATTTTTACTTGAATTGCAACTTATTTATATATTTAGTTAATTATATTACTGAGTACTGATTTCAAATTGTATGCGTAAATTTGGACATGAAAATCTTATACCCTACGATCCAGAATTAGAACGCACTGTTAGAAGGATTAGAAAATTAAGAAGAGAACCTAGAAATTTTGATACAATGGAAAATAACCTGAACAATCAAGGAATAGAGAATGAACACCAACCGAGATCCCTAAGAGATTATGTAAATCCTACAATAGATGAAATTCACTTATCTATACAAAATCCTAATGTAGCTACTAATTCATTTGAGCTTAAACCTGCTATTATCTAAATGGTACAAAATAATCAATTTGGAGGTACACCAAATGAAGATCCAAACTTACACCTCGCTAGTTTTTTAGAACTGTGTGCTAATTTTAAATATGACAGAGTCTCAAATGATGTTGTTAGACTTAGACTTTTTCCTTTTTCACTGAGGGATAAGGCTAAGATGTGGTTAAATTCGTTAGCACCGGGATCTGTTAGAACTTGGGGAGAACTTTCACAGAAATTTCTATCCAAATATTTCCCTCCATCCAAAACTGCTAAACTTAGAAATGACATAACATCATTCTGTCAGATTGATGGAGAGTCAATATATGAAGCTTGGGAGAGATTTAAGGATCTTCTTAGGAAGTGTCCTCATCATTCGTTACCAGATTGGTTGATAATTCAAACTTTTTATAATGGATTAGTAGGATCTCTTAGATCGATTATAGATGCTGCGGCTGGTGGTTCTTAATGTCAAAACCTTTTGATGAGGCTTATTCATTAATAGAAGAGATGGCTACAAAAAATTTTCAATGGCCTTGTGAGCGGGTAAATCCTAAAAGAGTAGCTAGTAACCATGATTCTGATGCAATATCTATGTTAGCTTCGCAGATTGCTGCCATATCAAAGAAATTAGATCATTATGGGATGAATTATTCTCCAACACCTACTATAATGGAAGAGAATTCATTTGGGCAATTTGTGGATGCTCAACCTTCATATGAGACCTTAAATGCGATTAATAGACCTAACAACCCATTTTTGAACTATTATAATCCAGGTTGGAAGAATCATCCAAAATTTAATTAGAATAATAATTCGTCTATAAATCAACAATGCTCAAACAACCCAGTGAACCCATTAGGAAATTCATCCAACCAAGGAAGTGTTAACTATAGACCTCCTTATCCTCCAAGATTTAGTAGTAATACTCAAATTAAGGAGAAGAAGTTGTCTATCGAAGAACTGATATTAAACATGGGTCAACAATTGTAGAATCAAGGAAATCAGTTACAAATTCATGGAAATCAATTACAAATTCAAGGAAATGCTGTTAAGAATGTTGAAAACCAATTAAAGCATATCACTACTGCGCTTAGTAACCAAACATTAAAAACTTTTCCTAGTACTGTGGAACCAAATCCTAAAGACCAAGGAAAAGAACAAATCAAAGCGATACAATTATGAAGTGGAAAAGAATTGGAAACAAGGGTGCAAAAAGAAACAGAAACTGAAAAAGAGAAAGTGGATACCAAAAAAGGGAAGGATTATGAATACCCAGATTTAGAGTATCTATTTACACCAATGAAAATTACTTTGGAGAAAACTCCACCACCGTTTCCTCAAAGATTGAAGTAACACAAACATAATAAACAATTTTCCAAATTTTTAGAAATTCTTAAGAAATTAACAATAAAGATTCCCTTCGTAGAAGCTTTAGAGCAAATGTCCAATTATGTGAAATTTATGAAAGATATTCTGAACAAGAAAAGAAAGTTCACGGATAATGAAACCGTTGCACTTAGCGAAGAGTGTAGTGCAATTATTCAGAAAAAAAGCATCTTGAAAAATTAAGAGATCCTGACAGTTTCACTATACCGTGTGCAATCGGTGAAAAATTTTATGGAAGAGCTTTATGTGATTCAGGAAGCAACATTAATCTTATGCCTCTATCAATTTTCAAAAGATTAGGATTAGGAGAAGTCTCACCTACTTCTTTAACTCTATAGTTAGCAGATCGTTCAGTTACATATCCTAAGGGAGTTATAGAAGATGTGTTAGTAAAAGTGGATAAATTTATCTTTCCTGTGTATTTCATTATTTTAGATATAGATGAAGATAAAGAAATACCTATCATTTTAAGGAGACCATTTTTAGCTACTGGAAAAGCTATGATAGATGTTCAAAAAGGAGAATTAACTATGAGAGTTAATGATCAAGAAGTGACTTTTAAAGTTACAAAATCTATGAAATACCCTGCTGTTGAAAGAGATAATGAATGTTTTTGCATGGAAATTATTGAACATCTACTGAACGAACATTTTAAAGAACATTTTGAAGATAAAAATCATTTTGAAGAAGAAGAACATTTTGTAGAGAAGGAACAATTTGAAAAGAATGATGAAGTTATTTTGGACAAATTAGAAAATGAAGATTTAGATTATGTTCAGGAAAGATTTGAGATGTTGGATATTACGGATAATGCTGATAAGAATCTATTTCGTCAATTATAAAACAACCTGAACTTGAGTTAAAAATACTGCCTAGCCACTTAAATTATGTATTTTTAGGAGACTCATCTACATTACCTGTTATTATATCTTCAGAATTAAATGATCTACAAGAGCAAAGACTGTTAGATACATTAAAAAGATATAAGAAAGCTTTTGGTTGGACCGTAGCTGATATTAAGGGAATCAGTCCTTCAATCTGTATGCATAGAATTATATTAGATGAACAATATAAACCAAGAGTTGATCCATAAAGGAGGTTAAATCTTATGATGAAAGAAGTAGTTAAGAAGGAAATTTTGAAATGGTTAGACACTGAAATTATATATCCTATTCTAGATAGTGCGTGGGTAAGTCCTATTCATTGTGTTCCTAAGAAAGGAGGAGTGATTGTTGAAACAAAAGAACATAATGAATTAATATCTATCAGACAAGTTATTGGGTAGCGTATTTGCATTGATTATAGGAAATTAAACACTGTCACCAGGAAATATCACTTCCCTTTACCATTTTTAGATCAAATAGTGGATAAACTTACAGGGCACAAATATTTTTATTTTTTAGATGAATATACCGGTTACTATCAAATTCCTATTGCTCCTGAGGATCAAGAAAATGCAACATTTACTAATCCTTTTGGAACTTTTGCTTTTCAAAGAATGCTTTTCGGATTATGTAATGCACCTGCAACGTTCTAGAGAGGTATGATTTACATATTTAGTAAGTTACTTGATGATGGATTGGAAGTATTTATGGATGATTTCTCTGTATTTGACACTGTCCTCTTATGCATTTGACGCATGCTTAAATTATCTTAAAAAAGCTTTGGAGTTATGTGAAAGAACTAATTTTTTTCTAAACTGGGAGAAATGCCAATTTATGGTTGCAGGAGAAATCGTGTTAGAGCATAAAATTTTGGAAGATGGTATGGAAGCAGACCCTGCAAAAATTCAGGTTATATCTAAACTAACACCTCGTACTATTGTAAGAGAGGTTAGGAATTTTTTTGGACATGTTGGATTTTATAGGCATTTCATTAAAGATTTTTTCAAAAATTACTAAACCTCTATGCTAACTTTTTGAAAAGGGCAAGAAATTTGAATTTACTGAAAGCTGTTTAAATGCCTTTGAGTTATTAAAGGAAAATTTAATCATAGCCCCTATTATAGTTTCACCAAACTAGGAGAAACCATTTGATTATGCTATTGGAGTTAAATGTGTTGTGCATACTGATCACTCTGCTATTAAATATCTGATGCAAAAGAAGGATGCTAAACCAAGGTTGATTATGCAAGAATTTGATATTGTGGTTATTGATAGAAAGGGAACTGATAATCAAATTGCTGATCATTTGTCAAGATTAGAAAACCAAGCATCATCTGACACTGACAATGAAATTACAGATAGTGTCCCTGATGAACAACTTTATAACATTAATGAGTGGAAAATACCATGGTATGCTGATATTTTCACTAGAAACGGAATGCCTAGAATGATTATCACTGATGGAGGATCCCGTTTTAGAAATAAATACATTCAGAGATTGACAGAAAAATTTAATATTATTCATAGAATCTCTACTGCTTATCATCCTCAAAATAATGGGTTAGCTGAAGTTTCTAATAGAGAGATTAAACAAATACTTGAAAAGACTGTAAAACCTAGTAGAGTAGATTGGTCCGCTAGATTGGACACTGCATTATGGGCTTACAGGATTGCTTATAAAACTCCTATTGGAATGACTCCTTACAGACTGATTTTTGGAAAGACTTGTCACTTACCAGTAAAATTGGAGCATAAAGCATATTGAGCGATTAAAGAATTCATTATAATTTGAAAGATGCTGGTAAGAAGAGATTGTTATAATTAAATGAATTAGAAGAATTAAGAAATGAGTCTTATGATAACGACATAATTTATAAGAAAAAATTAAAGTTATGGCATGATGGGAAGATTAACCAGAAGAACTTTGAATCAGGACAAGAAGTTTTACTTTACAACACTAGGTTGAAGTTTTATTGGTTAGGACCCTTAATTGTGACTCAAGTTTATACTTACGGAGTTGTTGAAATTGAAGATCAGAAGACCTAAAAACAGTTTTAAAGTAAATGGACACAGATTAAAACCATATTATGAGGGTAAAAGACCAAAATTTAAAGAGGTTTTAATGATCAGTCAACCTGAATGACACCTGAATAGGTCGGGCTGATGACGTTAAACCAAGCGCTTTATGGGAGGCAACTCATATCTACCTTTATTTTTATTGCGATTATAGTAGTTTTTATTTGAAATTATCGCTAGTTGGTGGTAGTATTAAGCTATACTACTCTTATTTACCCATGAAACTTCTTAACAAATTAGATCAATTAAGAAAAATTGGAACGCATTCAGACCAGAGTGAAACTGTACAAATTTTGCCTTGGGCGCCGACAACACCCCTAACGACACCAACGACGTCCCTAACGCTGCCGACGACGCCCCTAACGCCGCCGATGGCAGGTTTTTCCCAAGAGTTTAGACAAAATTAATACAGAGGCTCGCCAACGGCACCCTCGACCCCACCAACGATGAGACCGGTGAATTGACGATTATGCGGGTTCAAATGGCGGTTTTTTGGAGGGAATTGTCTTTTTAAACTCAAAAATTCGATTTTTGGTTCATATTTTCCCTCCAAAAATGAAGTGAAACTCTACCAATTTCATTCCTATGGTGTCCAATTCCCCTAATAATCCCAAAATGCTAGTTTTCAATTGGCAAAAGTTTATTAGTGCGGAAGCGCAGCAAATCTTCAACAAGTTGCTGACGAAGAAAAGATTGATCAAAGAACGAGGATTTGTGAATCGCGGATTGAACAATCCCAAGATGGATATTGAAGAAACAATAGTTCGGCGAAGATGGGATGTACTGTGCTACATTACTACCGCCGTGGTGGTTCCTGTGGTAAAAGAATTTTATGCAAATTTACATGGAATCAACCAAAGAGTTGTTTTTGTGCAAGGAAGATGGATCACTTTCACTCATGCACGAATCAACAAATTATATATGATAGAGCATGTTCTTGTTTGCCACTATTCCAATTTCATCCCAACAAAAAAACAGATGAATGATATTTACCAATATTTAACAGAAGAAACTGATGCTGGGAAACAAAAGAAAATGTGTATGTTACCTTTTCTGCAACACTCCTGAATCTTGTTTCAAAACATTGACACTTTTTTTATTTCTGTGAAACTGTTACCGACAATGTAGATCGGTAAAGTTTCTAAATAAAGTGTCATTTTGAATTACTGCATCCAAAGGGGACTGTCAATCGACATTGGATATGTAATTGTGTAGTCTATTTTGGGCTTGATCGTTCACAGATCAACTTATGGGCTTGGACACCCCTCCACAATTTTCTCACGTTGCAGTCTATTCCAAGTGTCCTATAAAAATTGGGAAAGGTACGGCTACCTTGGAAGCCTTTGGATCCAACTGAAAGATTCTCAATTTTTGAAGATGAAAATGACATGACAATTATAGTAGATCAAACGTCTCAGAATTCACTGCCAGTTCAACCCTTAGTCCCTGATAAGTCTCCGGTGATCCTGGCGAATCAAGAAATTGGAAAAGGAGGTACAAAATTTCATGAATGCGATTAATAATATCTCTGATTTGTTCGATCATTTAGACTGGAGGATGAAAGAACATTTTGAGCACTTTGGACGTTTAAAAGATATCTTGATACGAATAATGAGGAGGATGAAGTTAATAGAAGAGGATTCCACTGAAGAATTTCCATTCCGACCCTTCTACAACCTCTTCGTTCATGTGCAATCAATGGGTGATCTCAGAGGAGAATCGAGTACCCATCATCGCTTTATATTTACTATCTATTTGTCTATCTATATATTTTGATTTGAACTTTATATTTGCTTTGCTTTAGAATTATGCTTTGAGATCTCTGTATAGTTGAGACTAAGCATATGATGTTTTTGTTTTCAGCATTTTGAGTGTTGTGGCTCAGATTGCAACACTGAATTAATGTATTGAGGTTGAGAGAATACCAAACTTAGGTGTGTTATGTAACGTATATTGTACCCCTTGGAATTTATATATAAATGTGATGTTTTATGTTGTGAAAGTTTATATGTGCTAAGTACATCATTTAGTCACTTAGAATTATGTCTATAATGATTAAACAGATGTTGTTTAGGCTTGGAATTGATTGAAATTTCAAAAATCCGGAATTTGGAAAAAATTAATAGAGTCCGCCGACGACAAGATTTTCCTGAGATTTATGATTTTAATTCCAATTGAGTGCGCCAATGGCGCCATCGACCCTGCTGATGGCGAGATCACAAAAAACACCTTTAACCACAATTTTAACTAGTCAACCATCACTATTCATCATCCCCTTCCTCCAAAAAATGTCATTTTCGACCTACGGCTTGAGAGATCTTGGATTGGGAGGCAATTTCAAGACTTTTTGACGCCAGATTTGATCATCTCTAGGTAAGAGCTTCACTCCAAGCTATAAATATTTGATTTCCACAATAGATTTCTTCCACATTGAGGAGATTCAAAAAATTTGAGAATATGAAAAAAATTTGGGAAGAAATTCATGGATCTTAATGTTGAACTCTTAGGATTACTATTGGAAGCCATGATTTACATAATTGAAATACTTTTTGGAATTTTTCTATAATTTGATTAGATTGAAATGGCTCCACGACAAAAGAGAAGAGTTGAGTTCGACAAGTCTCGCTTTGTCAATACGATGGCTCAAACAAAATTTACTTCCATATTTAAAGAAAAGAAGTGGATACAAGATCGAGTTTTAAAAAGTCCGGGAGGAGAAATCGAACGAGTTATTGCCGAGCGAAGGTGGGAAAACCTTTGTTACACCACCAAAAAAGCTGATGCAAATGTTGTGAAGGAGTTACACGCCAATGTGATTTATTCTGATGATGGAATCATTCAAGTGCGGGGATTCCCTATTGAGTTTACTGCTGCCCGCATCAACACTTTTTTATGAAGTCCCAGACTCTTATAGCTGCTACTATGAATCCTTCAGTACAATGGAAGGCCCCCTCAATGATGTGATCAACTTTCTCACTGATGGGAAAGGAACATGGAAGATAAAGTAGCGAGAACGGGTAAATTTTTCTACTTCCATGTTGAATGCCACTTCTAAGGCATGACACTATTTCATTTCTTCTACTCTGTTTCCGACCTATCACCATAGTGAGGTAACTAGAGATAGAGCTATTCTAAATTTCTGTATTCAGAATAGTAGAACTATAAATGCGGGGAGAATAATTCTTAAGAATATTGACTACGGTGAGGAGTGAGACTAGTGGAGGTCTAGAACATCCTAGACTTATTTATTCAATTTGCAAACTTTCTGGAGTGGAAAGTGAAGATGAAGAATGGATTTATCCTATGAAACCCATTAGTAAAGCTAATTTGAAGACTTATGAATCCCATGAGAAATGGAGAACTAGGAGTAGAAGTCAAGAACGTTTTACTAGTAGAGATGTCCCCTCTATAAGTTATGACCTTCCACCTTCTAATTCCCCTACCCTCTCTGATTTGATGAATGAGTTGACCTTACAGCGGAAGATCATAGATTTGATAAGTGAAAGGATTAGTGGTTTAGAAGGTTGACACGATTATGATAGTGAGTACCTGTAGAGGCATTCAAATTTTGAGGTAGCCTATTATGAAGCTCAGGCTCGACACTACAGTGGTGAGCCTGATGTTACGTTTCCTGAGTGCAGAGGATTTACTCAGTATCAACCTAATCCACCTGCTGATCAAGGAGATGAAGATATAGCTTGGAATTTTGATATATAATGAAATTGATGTACTTATGTCTGTATTTTTATTTTATGTAATCTTTTTGTAATAGAAATGGATGTTTGGACTTTCATTTTTAGTATTACGTTGTACTTGGATAATTTTAATTTTTATAAAGTTAGTGTTATAGTTAAATGTGCATGTGTAGTTCAATAAATGTTGAGTAGTATTGTAGATTGTAATGTAATGTGATTTTTATTTTTGCATTTTAATTTTAATTATATTGTTTAGTATTGTGTTTGTATTAAGAAATGTTGTGCTTGTTTAATGTTTTAGTTTTATACTTATTTCAAAATTTTATTACCCAGAAATTCCTCTAATGATTTATATGTGTAGAAAGCTTCTAATATTACAGACCAGGTGAAGTAAAAATTTGATAAGGCCTGCAGAAATTTCAGAAAGATGAAAATGCCTACAATACTGAGGTATGATTTATATTTATAGTTTTTCTTTCTACCCATATTATTTCATATTTAAAAATTTAAGTTTGGGGGAGGGAAGAAAAAGATTAACTATTAGCTGTCCTCTATTTCAATATTTTCAAAAATTATTTATTTGATTTCATGTAGTGAATTAATTCAGGTAACTATATTTTTTTGCAACTATTTAAATATTATGGTAGATTTAAAGAAATATTTTTGTAATGAAAATTAATTTTTGTAACTTAAGATATTTAGTATAAGAGAGTAAGATTATAGTTAACTATTTAAAGTAAAGGAAACTATATTTTGAAGTATTAAGAGTCTGAAAATTCATTTGAGAAGAAAAGATTGGGGCTCAATGATGTAAAAACTTTGAAATATTTATAAGGTAAAGAAATGCTTTGAGTTTCAAATTTAGGGAAAAAAAAGTGAAGTTCAAAATCAGTAAAGGCTATCCAGATATAGTAATCCTCACTTGAAAAAGGAAAAAGAAAGGGTTGAAAACAATCTCAGAAAAGAAAAGAAAAATATATTGGATTGAAAACAATCCAAATGAAAAAGAGAAAAAAGAGAAAAAAAAATTATGGAAGTGAGGAGAAGCTTGAGGATATGACTAATCAAAAATTGGCTTCACTGGACCTACTTAAAGGGAAAACTTAAATACATTTCTAAACTTATATTTATGGAGTAAGTCTTTTACTAGCAGAGTTCTCATGAAGTTCCTATCTTTTAGATATTCTAAGTGACTTAATATTACAACATATAGTCATTCTTGAAATAAATGGAAGACTAGAACTCTTAAACTTGATGACTAGATAACCTCGTGGCTACAGAGTTGATTCAATTACTTGAATTTTTTCTGAAAATCTCACTAAGATATTTATTTAAGTCAAACTTATAGTATTTCTGAATTAAAACTTTACTGCAGTAGATCATAACTTTTATATAGTACTAAAATTACTTGAGGACAAGTAATAGTTAAGTTTGGGGGATTTTGACCAAAGGAAAATATGTTGAGATTTCCATACCTACTTTGTACTGTTTTTAATGATATTACACTTTAAAGAAAGGTATTTTTGATGTTTTGTTGCAGGAATGATGAATTAGGGTCATTGGAGCAAAAAGATGCAAAAAAGAGAAAAAAATAGAGCGAAAAAGACCAAAATGTGGAGAATTAAACTAGGCCGCCGATGGCGCCTTCGACCCGCTAACGTCGAGTTTTTCCCGAGACTGCAGAACAAAATTCTTCAGAAGCTCGCCGACAGCACCCTCGAGGCCACCGACGGTGAGATCGACGGTTATGCCTACTAAAGCTTTGGATAAGGCCAAATTTTGAAGGGATGCGTAGGCAACTCTTGGGAAAGCTCATCCACAACTTTAAAAGAACATTTTGGCTGAAAATTGGGAGAGACTAGAGGCCTTGGAGGTTACCATTAGTGTATAGAATTTCCAATAGAGTGTAACAATTGTGAGGAGTTCTTCAAGAGATTGTAGAATGGAGAGAAAGTGAGATATTTCTTCCTCTTTGCTACTTCGAAGAGGAATTCTGTGTGCTGTAAAAAAAGGAAGAGATTCAGAGGAACTTCGAGCAGTTTTCTTTGGGAGAAATTAGAGGTAAGTTTTTTACTTATTGTAGTTTGTATGACTTTAATTTCATATATGAATTCTGAGTTTTGTTATGTTTTCCCCATGAGTTCTGAGTAGTTTTCTCTGTCTTTCTCCTTGTCTCGAGATTTGTGAAATGGTAATTTGAATTGTTGAAGCCATGAAAATATTTAAGAAATTGTGATGATCTTTTCACTTTGATCTTAATTTACTTTCAATTTGGCCAATTGATTTGTTAAAATATGTTGATTTTTACAACTAAAGTGATGATTACATCCAAGATTCTGGGAGGTCAAAGCCCTTGGAAGTTGGGTGCAAATAAATAGGGAAATAATATTATTGGACGTAGAATTGGAGATTTTAGAGTGACAAACAAAAATCCCCAACTCGATCCTATCATTTGGGTGCTGAAGTGTAGATGTTAGCCCTCAGGTGAGGGGAACATGGGAGCTCCGAAATGAGAGCAGGTATCCTCCCAGCCTAGCCGCAGATTCAGTAAGCAAGCGTAGGATTAGTCAATGTTCTTTATGCCTGGACCAAAGGGTAAGGAATATGTATGCTCCTATTTGGCACAATATAATTGAACTAATTCATTTTATCCATTCTCTATAATTTCTTGACAAGGAGAAGAATGTTTTCTTATATATTGAAGATCACAATTAAACCCTCCTTAGTATCATTAGTTTTTTATTAGTTATTAAAATTATCTATTTATTTCAATTTCCTATTAGTGACAGATAAGCAAATTGAACTTTGTTATTGTGATTAAAGTTTTGCTTTTCTAAAATCTTAGTCCATAATTCTAAACTAGTCCCTGTGGGATTGATATTTAGGACTCCATTAGAGCCCTATATTACTTGACCAATACATATACTTGCATTGATAAGTGTGAATTTACAATTATTGAATATTTATTATGACCAAACTTATCTTATATTTTAAGCATATAAAAAAGTCGCTGTCAAGTTTTTGGCGCCGTTGCTGGGGAATTAAATCTTCTAGTAGCGCTGTCAAATTCTTGCATTTGTTGGTTCATAAAGAAGTCACTGTCTAGCTTTTGGTGTCGTTGCCGGAGAATTAAATCTTCTAGTAGCGCTGTCAAATTCTTGCATTTGTTGGTTTTAAAAAAAGTCACTATCACGTAGTATCCTAATATATTTAAATTAAAATTAAAATTTTTATTTTTATTTAGGATCAAGTTTTTGGTTTTGTTGTAAAGTAAGAAAATATAAGTGATATTTAATATGAATTATTGGTGTACTGTGCATATTAGCAGTATCCATGGATCAAGTTTTTGACATCGTTGCTGGGGAGAAATTGATTTTTAAAGCAAATTTCTATTTTTAGAAAGTCTTATTTAAACTTTAAGTTATCTTATCTTATCTTATTTTATTTTGTTTATTTTATTTTATTTTATTTATGTTAGTGTACGCGTGGTTCCGTTTCTTAAGGAGTAGTGCCCTAGGATTCTGAATTAGAAAGAACTATTAGAAAAATTATAAAAACCAAAAAAATTATAAATTTTGAAAAATCAAAAAAATTACAGAAATGGCAAACCCAAATAATCAAAATGCTGAAATTCATCAAGAGTTTAGACCTTCAAGAGATTATGCCAACTCTACTGTGGATGAACTTCATTGTAGTATTCAAAAACCTACTGTAGTGGCTAATTAATTTGAGCTTAAACCTTCTATTATCCAAATGGTATCAAATAATGAGTTTGGGGGATCACCAACTGAAGATCCAAATTTATATCTTGTAAATTTTCTAAAATTATGCGCTACATTTAAATACGATAGTGTATCATATGATGCAATAAGACTTGGGTTATTTCCTTTCTCACTGAGGGATAATGTTAAGATGTGTTTGAATTCGTTAGCATCTGGATCTAATAGAACTTGGGGTGATTTAGCATAAAAATTCTTGCTAAATATTTTCCACCATAAAAAAACTACAAAACTTAGAAATGATATTAAATCTTTTGATGAGTTTGAAGGAGAATCTATTTATGAAGCATGAGAAAGATTTAAAGAACTCTTAAGAAAGTGTCCACACAATACTGTACCAAACTGGTTAATAATTCAAACTTTTTATAATGGATTAGTTGGATCTCTTAGATTAATTATCGATGCCACTACTAGTGGTTCATTGATGTCAAAATCATTTCATGACACTTATGCTTTAAATGAAGAAATGACTACCAATAATTTTCAATGGCCTTCTGAGAGGGTAAATCCAAAGAAAGTAGCCAATATTCCTGAAACTGATGTATTTACCATGTTAGTAAATCAAGTTGCTGCAATTTCAAGGAAGTTAGCCAATTTGGAATGAATATTTCTCAACCAATTTCCATAATTGAAGAGAATTCATTAGGAAAAATGGTAGATTCTCAAGCATCATTAGAAACTTTGAATGCCATAAATAATAAGCAGAATGACCCATATTCAATTTATTATAACCCAGGTAGGAAGAACCATCCCAACTTTAACTCGAATAACAATTCGGGTGATAATAATCAGCAATGGGGGAACAACCAATGAAACCCATTGGAAAACTGGAACAACCAGGGAATAATAATTAGAGATCTACTTATCCATCAGGTTTAAATAGTAATACATAGTTTAACGAGAATAAGTTGTCTATAGAAGAAGTGGTGTTACAAATGAAAAATCAATTACAAAGTCAAGGAGCTACAATTAGAAATATTGAGAATCAACTTGGCAAATTGCAAATTCATTAAATAATAGATCCCAAGGAACACTTCCTAGTAATACTGAATCAAATTTAAAAGACTAGAATAAAGAACAAGTAAAAGCCATTCAACTTAGAAGCGGAAGAGAGTTGGAAGGTCAGGTTCAAAAAAAAATTGAAGTAGAGAGAGAATAAATTGAAGAATCAAAAGAGTACGCTCCAAAAGATTCTGAGAGAACTAATTCTCCACTAAAAATGGATTTCGAAAAACCACCACTTCCATTTCCTTAGGGACCTCATCAGCAGAAGTTGAATAAACAATTTTCAAAATTTTTGGAAATATTTAAGAAGCTTACAATTAATATTTCGTTTGCTGAAACCTTAGAACAAATGTCAAGATATGTAAAGTTTATGAAGGATATCCTCAATAGGAAAAGAAATTTTGAAGATAATGAGACTATTGCACTTAGTGAGGAGTACAGTGCAATTTAGAAGAAGCGTCCTGAAAAGCTTAAAGACCCTGGTAGCTTTACAATTCCATATTCAATAGAAGACATATTTTATGAGAAAGCTTTATGTGATTTAGGTGCAAGTATTAACCTTATTCCATTATTAATATTTAAAAGATTGGGATTAGGAGAAATAACCCCTACTACTGTAACTCTGCAGTTAGCAGATCATTGGATAACATACCCTAAAGGAGTTATAGAAGATGTCCTAGTGAAAGTGGATCAATTTATCTTTCCTGTTGATTTCATTGTGCTAGCTATGGAGGAAGATAAATAGATACATATCATTTTGGGGAGACCTTTCCTAGAGGCAGGAAGAGAAATGATAGATGTGCAAAAAAGGGGATTAACAGTGCGCATCAATGATGAAACTATTACTTTTAACATGTCAAAATGAATGAAATACCCTGCAAAAGGTAAAGATAATGATTTCTTCTTTTAAACTAAAGTGTGGTTTTGTTTTTTCTATGGATTCTGAGTAGTTTGCATAGTTTTGGACAGAAGTTTAAAAGAAGAAGTCCAAAACTTAATTACTTTCAGTGTTTTAAAATGATAAGTAATTAAGTTTTGGACAGAAGTTGTGGACAGTATTGATCTTCAATGATGAAAGAAGTTGTGATGATTTAAATCCATACACTTCATTTACTTCTTGATTTGGCCAATCCAGATGTTAAAATTTATTGTGAGAACATGTATAAATTGGGCTGGTATTGTCTCAGTCAACAATTGGAAAGAATTACATGAGGTTGTATGAATGAGAATGTAGTTCATATGATTGAGTACAAATAAATAGAGAAATATTCATTGAAGGGTGTAGAGTTAGAGGACTTTAAAGTGACAGGTTAAAGCCCCCAACTTGGTTTATTATTTTAGGTTCTGATACGAGATGTTAGCCCTTAGGTAGAGGGAATCGTGAGAAATTTAGAGTGTCAGCTAGTATCTTCTCTTCCTAGCCAGTCTTTAGAACTATTCAAACTTTAAATTAGCCAATGTTCTTTATAGCATCTCTATTAAGGGTAAAGAATATTATTGCTCCTATTTGACACAACACAATTTGCATAATTCCATAACAGAATTCCTATACTTATTACTGATTCATAAAAAGAAGAAAGATATTTTCTTATTTAGTGTTTTTCTTCTACAAAAACTCTTGTTATCTTTTTAAATTGTTATTATTCTATCAAAATATTGAAAATACCAAAAATATTTAAATTTTCATCACTACAAAAATCATCTTTAGTTTAGATAATTATCTTTTTATTAAAAATAGAAAGTTTGATGTTCAATAGTGTATATTACGTATTCTCCCCGTGGGTTCGACATTTAGGTCTTAATCAAAAAGTCTTATATTACTTGATAACGATACATATACTTGCGTAGTATTCCAATATATATAAATTAAAAATTAAATTCTTATTTTTATGTAGGATCAAGTTATTGGTTTTGTTGCAAAGTAATGAAATATAGATGAAATAGAATCTGAATTATTGTTCTACTGTGCATATTAACAGTATCCAGGGATCAGTCTCTTGCAAAGTAATAGATCTAGTGTTCATATAAATAATAGAGCCTACATTTATCCTGATCACCTGTTGAATACAAAAGTTTAGGATGGCTCTGTCCTTGGTCACCTCACTATGATGATTTTTCAGAATCATTCTTCCAGAAATAAAGTAGTGCCAAGCCTTAGATATTACATTAAGCATAGAAAGAGGAAAGTTTACCTTAACACCATTTTTCACTTTCCATGTTCCTATTACTTCAGTCAGAAAATAAATAACCTCATCCAAGGCCTCATTCGTAGTAGAAAATGATTTATACTAGCAACTGTAAATATATTCTTACTGATAAAACTCATTAATTTTTCTTAGAGAAAACTCCACTTTTTCACACTAAAAAAAAAAAAGTCATTAGAAGCCTCAGTAAAGTTTGCATAGAAGTCCATCACTACACCAATAATCACATCGGAAGTAAAAAAATAAAAAATTTCCCACTACTAAGCATTGATTAATCACTCAACTTCTCCACCCGGTTTTTTAAAACCACGATCCAGAATCACTTTTTTATGCTCAAGTAGACTATTGAATCGAACAGTAGCTCTGAAGCTGACAAATTTTTGTTCATCATAATCTACTTTTCTTTTTTGCTTTGCTAATTCTTGGTGTCATAGGAAATCTTGAGAAAATTTGAAAAAATCTGAATAAATTCCAAAAATTCCAAAAATCATATCGTAAAATGCTTTAAACTTAAATCTACTAAGTAAGAGTTCTTCACTAAAGGATTTTCTAAAAAATCTCTTAAAAATTCCAAAAATTTTGGATCTCGGCAATGTGAGATAAATCCTTGGTGAAAATAAAAAATTTTTCATTCAAAGTGTAGCTCTTACCTAAATAAGATGAAATCCAAAGTTCCTTTGCCTTAAGATCGCCTCAAATCCAAGCAAATGTGAGCGCTAGGTGCAAAAACTGGACATTGAAGGTGACTTAAAGGGTAAGAATGGTAGTTTACAGTGAACATCATGAATTTTAAAAGGTTAAAGGCTGTTCTCAGGTCGAGGGCGTCGTCGGAGTTGCAGGCCAAAATTTCCATTTTCAATTTTTTCAATTTTCAATTTCCTTTCAATTTTCTCCAAAGTCTTTTTAGTATTTAATATTTATTATTATTTAAAAAAAATTGTCTAACAATAATTCACAAACAGTCATTTTCACAAACAACAACAAACTAACTTTTATATATGAAAATACACTTTTACAAACACATTTTTCTAATCACACTTTCACACATATTAAGCAAACTAAATTATAAATCAGCATTAAAATCAAGCCACAACACTAAACACTGACACAAAACTATACACACAATCAAAGTTCATTATTCTAAAGCATAGCAAACTAAATCAAATCCACATAATCACATTAAGTACATAAGTATTTTAAACTACTAGAGAGTCCAAATTCTTCAATTATTTTGCCTCATCTTCAGTGCTTTCTCCTCCTCTAATATCTCCCACAGACTGGTAATGAATGTATAAATTATAGAAGGGTCGGTACATGAATTGATCAGTCAAATTTTCTTCGATCCATCCTTTTTCCTTAAACATTTGCTCTAATCCTGCTTCAAATGTCTAGTATGAACAAAATTCTCTTTCATCCTCCGATCTAGGTGATAAAAAGCAACTTAAGATATCCTATTGCATTTGTAATACTCTGAAGTTCCCTTTCAATTTTTTTCAATTTCTTTTCCAAAGCAAGTGAACTTCCAACTGTTGGTGGCATCAATGAGTTGAAGCATGTGATGAATGATCTAAGATAGTATCTAATGTTTCATTCCCATTACCAACATAATTATCATTAATAGGAATCATGGGCTCCCAAGGTAATAAAACTTTTTCCCAACTTTCATATGGAGCTTGAGATTGACTGCAAAGTAGAAAAATTGTGGAAGGATGCCCAAGTTCATAAATTGGCCCATTCATAAGAATACCCATAATAGATTTAAAAATGATAGATTGTACATTAATAGGTTTTTCCATTTGAATGTAATAGTTCAAAATAGCACTTTCTTTGGTAACTCTACTAATCTTCAGGGTAGGGAGTGATTTTGTAGAAATGAAGAAATACCACTGCTTCGATATTAGATTAAGCAATGAAATAGAGAAACTAATATATCCTTCATCTTGCATTTCCCAAATATCACTTTCATCCGTCAGAAAATTATACACATCTTGCATCAAATCTCTTATAGGGATAAAATTTTTATAATGACATATTGGAAGGCTTTCTATCATGTACAACTCATTGATTCGCACTGGAGTAAATGGTACAACCTTAACTCATACGAAGAAAACTCCTTGGGTAATTCCATGTAAGTTGGCATAGAATTTTTGTTACTGGTACAACAACTATAATGGTAGAGTAGCATGGAACTTCCCATGTCTTTGTGCAATGATTTTATCAATTAGAGAACTTGGATTAATCAATCCGTGATTGACAAAGCATCTCTCCTTGATAAGCCTCTTCTTTGTAATAACTTTGTCATGTAATCTTTGTGCGTCAAAACTAATAAACTTTCTTCTATTGAAAACTCCATACCTAGAAGTATTTCTGGAATTACAGGCCATGAAATTTGAAAATTGGAAATTTCTGGTCGATAAAGGAAGTTTTTAGGACTTTAAAAACACCTCCTGATGGTTATTACGAAGCAAAATCCTGCCAAAGTCTGCCAGAATTCATCCTAAATCGTCGAACTGCTTTCAGCGCTGCCCGCTCTCCTGATGGTGCTGTATACGCTTTGGTCTGTTGACCAAAGGAAAATTGCTTGGGATTTAAATCTTCTAGCAGAAGTATCAAATTTTTGTATTCTTAAGCATATATAAAGTTGCTGTCAAGTTTTTGGCACCGTTGTCGGGGAGTAAAAATTAGATTTTATAATAAAATTATAATTAGAGTAATGGACAAATTAGGACTATTAAAAAACTTTTACTTGAATTATAACTTATTTTCATATTTAGTGAACTGTTTTTCTAGTGTACTGATTTCAATTGTATGCATAAATTTGGACTTGAAAATCTTATACCCTACTATTCGGAATTAGAACATACTGTTAGGAGAACTAGAAAACTAAGAAAAGAACCTAGAAATTATGACACAATGGCAAACAATGTGAACAATCAAGGAATATAAAATGAACATCAACTTAGACCTCTATGAGATTATGCAAATCCTACAGCAGATGAAATTCACTTATCTATCCAAAATCCTAATGTAGCTGCTAACTCATTTGAGCTCAAACCTGCTATTATCCAAATGATACAAAATAATCAATTCGGAGGTACACCAAATGAAGATCCTAATTTAAACCTCGCTAGTTTTTTATAACTTTGTGCTATCTTTAAATATGACAAAGTGTCGAACGATGTGTTAGACTTAGACTTTTTCCTTTTTCACTTAGGGATAAGGCTAAGATGTGGTTAAATTTGTTAGCACCTGAATCTATTAGAACTTGGGGAGAACTTTCACAGAAATTTTTATCCAGATATTTCCTTCAATCCAAAACTGCTAAACTTAGAAATGACATAACAACATTTTTTCAGATTCATGGAGAGTCGATATATGAAGCTTGGAGAGATTTAAAGATCTCCTTAAAAATTGCCCACATCATTTGTTACTAGATTGGTTGATAATTCAAACTTTTTACAATGTATTAGTGGGATCTCTTAGATCGATTATAGATGCTGAGGCTGATGGTTCTTTAATGTCAAAACCTTTTGATGAGGCTTATTCGTTAATAGAAGAGATGGCTACCAATAATTTTCAATGGCCCTCTGAAAGGGTAAATCCTAAAAGAGTATCTAGTATCCACAATTCTTATGCAATATCTATGTTAGCTTCGCAGATTGTCGCAATATCAAAGAAATTAGATCATTATGGAATGAATTATTCTCCAACACCTACTATGATAGAAGATAATTTATCTGGGCAATTTGTGAATGTTCAACCCTTTAATGAGACTTTAAATGCTATTAACAATAGACCCAACAATCCTTATTTGAATTATTATAACCCAGGTTGGAAAAGTCTTCATAACTTTAATTGAAATAGCAATTCTTCTACAAATCAACAATTGTTCCTTCTCTACAAAATATTCTTCTTCTTCAAAATGCTTTTTATCTTCAAAATGTTCTTCAAAATGTTCGTTCAGTAGATGTTCAATAATTTCCATGAAAAAACATTCATTATCTCTTTCAATAGCAGAGTATTTCATAGATTTCATAATGTTAAAAGTCACTTATTGATCATTAACTCTCATAGTTAATTCTCCTTTTTGAACATCTATCATAGCTTTTCCAGTAGCTAAAAATGGTCTCCCTAAAATGATAGGTATTTCTTTATCTTCCTCCATATCTAAAACAATGAAATCCATAAGAAAGATAAATTTATCCACTTTACTAACACATCTTCTATAACTCACATATAATATGTAACTGAACAATCTGCTAACTGTAGAGTTACAGAAGTAGGTGAGACTTCTCCTAATCCTAATCTTTTGAAAATTGATAGAGGCATAAGATTAATGCTGGCTCCC
>NEWO01000148.1:949684-973007 GCA_003013225.1 Phalaenopsis aphrodite | reverse complement strand
TATATATATATATATATATATATATATATATATATATATATATATATAGGTTGCCTCCCACAAAGCGCTTGGTTTAACGTCGTGAGCCCAACATACCATTTTATTAGTTGAGTTGACTTAACATTAAAACTTCTTTAAATTGTGGTACATGCCCTTCATAATAATGTTTCAATCGATGCCCATTAACTTTAAATATATTTCCAGTGTTAGGATCTTTAATAAAAATAGTTTCATAATGATAGACTTTAGTCACTTTAAATGGTCCTAACAATCTGGTTTCAGTTTTCATGGAAATTATCTCAATCTTATATTATATAGAAAAAACTTCTAGTCTAGGATTTTTCTCTTTATAGATTTTTGCATTATCATATGCTTCATTTCTAATTTTCTTAAGTTCATTGAGTTGCAATAATGTTTTCTCACTAGCATCCTTTAAATTAAAATTAAATTCCTTAATAGCTCAAAATGCTCTATGCTCCAATTCTACTGGTAAATGACATGTTTTTTCAAAAATAAGTTTATATGAGGACATTCCTATAGGAGTCTTATAAGTAGTTTTTAATGCCCATAATGTAGTATCTAATCTAGCAGACCAATCCAATTTA
Organism: Phalaenopsis aphrodite; assembly: GCA_003013225.1. Classification (NCBI taxonomy): domain Eukaryota; kingdom Viridiplantae; phylum Streptophyta; class Magnoliopsida; order Asparagales; family Orchidaceae; genus Phalaenopsis; species Phalaenopsis aphrodite. Next base: position 972,402 of record NEWO01000148.1, on the reverse strand, counting down.
TAAGGATTTACAACTTTTTCCAGAATTTTTTTAATTTCATGATTTGATTTCTCTGCTAGATTGCTAGTTTGAGGACGATAAGCAGTAAAGAATCTATGCATAATATCATATTTCTTAATTAATTTTTTTGAGATCCTCCATCAGTAATAATTACTGTCGGCAGTCCATATCTTGTAAAAATATTTTTAATTAAAAATCTAGAAACACTCCGAGCATCACATCTTGGTACAACAATAGCTTCAATCCATTTTGGACATATAATCAACAACAAGTAATATATATAAGTTCCCAAATGAAGGCATAAATGGTCCCATAAAATCTAATCCCCACACATAAAAAATTTCAATATTTGATGTGTAATCTAGAGGCATTTCATTTCTTATAGAAATATTTCCTACTCATTAACATCGATCACATGTTTTAGTACATTCATTAACATTTCTAAAAAGTGTAGGCCAATAAAATCTAGCTTGCAAAATCTTATATGCATTTCTATTTGTTCCAAAATTTCCTCCAAATTCAGAATCATGACATCTTTCAATTATCTGTTGAGTTTCCTCATAAGACACACATCTTCTAATAACTAGATCTTTACATTGTTTATATAAATATGTGTCATCCCAAAAATAGAACTTTGAATCATATATAAATTTCTTTAATTGTGTATTTTTTATATCAGGTGATAAAATACCACTTACAATATAATTTACTATATCAGCATGCCACTGTACATTCATTTCATCAATACCGTATAATTGTTCATCAGGGAAATTTTTTAAAATTTCATTTACAAAATTAGTTAATATTTCTCTTTCTAGTTTAGACAAATGATTGGCTATTTGATTATCATTTCACTTTCTATTAACTACAAAAAAAATCAAACTCTTGCAATAGAAGTATCTATATAATTAATCTTCATTTAGCATCATTCTTTTTCATCAAATATTTAATAGCAGAATAATCTATATGCACTATACATTTAGTTCCAATTAAGTAAGGTCTAAATTTATCAAAGGCATAAACAATAACGAGTAACTCTCTTTCAATAGTACTGTAGTTAATTTAAGCATCATTTAGAGTTTTACTAGCATAATATATTACTTTAAAAACTTTGTTGTGCCTTTATCCTAACAGAGCCCCAATAGCATAATCAATAGCATCGCACATTATTTCAAATGGTTTCTCCCAATTAGGTGGAAGTATTATAGGTGCAGTGATTAATTTTTCTTTCAATAATTCAAATGCTTTTGTGCATTCCTTGTTAAAATGAAATTTCGCGTCTTTTTCTAAAAGTTGGCATAATGGCTTAGTTATTTTAGAAAAAAATTTTCTGTAATGCCTTTAGAAACTAGCATGTCCTAAAAAGCTTCTTACCCCTTTAACATTAGTCGGAGGTGGTAATTTTTCAATAACTTGAATTTTTGCAGGATCTACTTCCATGCTATTTTCAGAAATTTTACGCCCAAGTATAATTCCTCGTGCAACCATAATTGACATTTTTCCTAGTTTAGTATTAGGTTGATTTTTTCACATACTTCCAGAACTTTTTCTAAATTATTTAAACATAATTTAAAAGAAGTTCCAAATACCGAAAAATCATCCATAAAAACTTCCATTCCATGTTCAATAAATTTCTTAAAATTTGACATCACACAACTTTGAAATGTTGCAGATGCATTGCATAGTCCAAAAGGCATTCTACGAAAAGTAAATGTTCTATATGAGCTTGTAAATATTGTCTTCTCTTAATCCTCTAGAACAATTGAAATTTGGTGATAACCGGTATATCCATCTAAAAAGCAATAATATTTGTTCTCAGCCAATCTATCCAACATTTGATCTAGAAAAGGTAAAGGAAAGTGATCTTTTCTAGTGTCCATGTTTAATTCTCTATAGTCAATACAAATTTTCTAACCAGTAACTTGTCTTATTGATATTAATTCATTTTTCTGATTTTCTTCAACGGTCACTCCTCCTTTCTTTGGAACACAGTGAATTCGACTTACCCATGCACTGTCTGAAATAGGATATATAATTCCATCCTCTAGCCATTTTAAATTTTTTTAAAAAAAAACTTATTTCATTATTGGGTTTAATCTGGTCTGAGATCAGCTTTAGGTTCATATTGTTCATCTAATAGAATTCTGTGCATACAAATGAAGGACTAATTCCTCTAATATCTGCTAAAGTCCATCCAAAAGCCTTTTTATATCTTTTCAACATCTCTATTATTTTTTATACTTGAATTTTTGTTAATTCTGAAGATACAATTACAGGCATTGTAGATGACTCTCCTAAAACACATATTTTAAATGGAAAGGTAATATTTTTCAGTTCAAGTTTAAGTGGTTTAATACTTAAAGGAATAAGATTTTTAATATCGTTTTCCAACAAGTCTAAAGTTTCAAATTTGCCCTGAATATAATCTAAATCTTCTTCTTTTATTTCGTCCTTACTTTCAAAAAATTCTTCTTACCTTAATTTGTCTTCAAAGTCTTCCTTAAATTGCTCATTACTCAGATAATCAGTTACTTCCATCATAAAACAATCATTATGTTTTTCTATTGCTGGATATTTCATAAATTTTGTAATATTAAATGTTACTTCTTGATCATTAAATCTCATTTTTAATTCTCCTTTTTGCACATCTATCACAACTCTCACTGTTGCAAGAAATGATCTCCCCAAAATAATATGAATTTCTTTATCTTCCTCTATATCCAATGCTATAAAGTCTACAACAAAAAATAAGTTTATACACTTTTACTAATACATCGTCTAAAACTCCTTTTGGATAAGTTATTGATCAATTAGCTAACTGAAGAGAAAACTCTACCAAATCTTAATGTTTAAAGATTGATAAAGACATAAGATTGATACTTGCTCCAAAATCACGTAAAGCTTTCCCAAAAAACTTTTCAGTGATAACACAAGGTATAGTAAAACTACCAGTATCTTTTAATTTTTTCAGGAAGCTTTTTCTGAATAAGAACAATACACTCTTAATTGAGTGCAACAGTCTCATGATCTCTAAACTTCATTTTCTTGTTTAGTATATCCTTCATAAATTTCACAGAACTTGACATTTATTCCAGAGCTTCAATAAAAGGAATGTTTATTGTTAACTTCCTAGGGATTTCCAAAAATTTTGTAAATTGTTTATCTTTGTTCTTCTGCTTCAGTCTTTGAGGAAACGATGGTAATGGTTTTTCTAAATGACCTTATGTTTGTTCATTTTCATTTTGGTCACTTTCCATTTCTTCCTTCTCTTCATCAACTTCAGTTTCTCTTTGGATCCTTGCTTCAACTTCTTTTCCACTTCGAAATTGAATAGCTTTAATTTGCTCCTTATTTTTATCTTTTGGATTAACTTCCACCGTACTCGACAAATTCTAAAAGATTTGTTACTGAGTGCAGTAGCAATATGTCATAATTGATTATCAATATTTCTAATAGCATCCCTTGATTATGTATTTGATTTCCCACGTTTAACATTACTTCTTCCATCCTCAATGACTTTTCCTTAACTTGTGGGTTAGGATTAGAGTTAAATCCAAGAGGATAATAAGGTTGATAACTAGGATTTCCTTGGTTGTTTGAATTTCTGGAGGGATTCACCGAATTGTTATAATTATTTCAACTAAAATTAGGGTGATTTTTCCATTCAAGATTATAAAAGTTAGAATAGGGATTGTTATTTCGATTATTTATAGTATTTTAAGTTTCATAAGTTGATTGAGTATCAATGACCCATCCTAGTGAATTTTCCTCTAATACTGGGGGTATTTGAGAGTAGTTCACTCCTATTTGATCAATCTTTTTCAAAATAATAGCAATTTGAGATGCTAAACTAGACATTTCATTAGAATCATGAATACTAGCTACTCTCTTAGGATTTACCCTTTCAGAGGGCCATTGAAAATTGTTAGTAGACATTTCTTCAATTAAGAAATATTCTTCATCAAATGGTTTTGACATTAGTGATCCGCCCGCAACAGCATCTATAATAGATCTAAGTGATGCTACTAATCCATTATAAAATGTTTGAATTATTAATCAATTTGGTAGAGCATGGTGTGGACATTTTTTAAGAAGATCTTTAAATCTTTCCTAAGCTTCATATATTGATTCTCCTTCAAACTAACAAAAAGATGTAATATCATTTCTAAGCTTAGCTGTTTTTGAGGGTAGAAAATATTTAGCTAAGAATTTTTGTGATAGTTCTCCTCAAGTTCTGATTTTAGCTAAGAATTTTTGTGATAGTTCTCCCCAAGTTCTGATAGATCCCGGTGTTAATGAATTTAACCAAGCCTTGGCTTTTCCCTTAATGAAAAAGGAAAATGTCTAACCTTAACAACATCATTAGATACTCCGTCATATTTAAAAGTTGCTCAAATTTCAAGAAAACTAGCAAGGTGTAAGTTTGGATCTTCAGTAGTTGTTCCTGTAAAGTGATTATTTTGTACCATTTGGATAATAGCAGGTTTAAGCTCAAATGATTTAGCAGTAATATCAGGAATTTGAATAGTCAAGTGAGGTTCATTTGCTGTTGGATTAGCATAATCTTTTAAAGGTCTTTGTAGATTTTTGTTTATTTGATTTTTTAAGTTATTCACCATTTCGTCTAAATTTTTAATTTCTTTATATTATTTTCAAATTATTCTAATAGTACACTCTAATTCTGAAACATAAGGTACTAAACCTTCAGATTCAAGATTTTGCATAAACAATTATAACAAACAAAGAAAAATTTCTTAAAAAAACTCTTAAATAAAAATATATTTCTTTTTAGATTTTTTTTAAAATTTTTTTTATAGTTATATTATCTCTAAATTTCCTAATTTACCAAATCTATTTAATTTACCATTACCTTCTCCGGCAGAGGCACCAAAACCTTGATCCGGAGAATATAGTTGTGTAAAAATTATATAGTTGGCTTGGCTATGCAATGCTGCCAAAAGTTTGATGCAATATTTTATGAATAAGAAATTTAAGCAATTAATATTGTAATTCTATGCAGGTATACATATCATTATCAAGTATTAAAGACTTTTTATTTTAAGCCCCAAATATGAATCTCACGGGGAAGATTTAAATTTGAAATGATAAATTTACTAGGAAATTCACAGAACGTCAAAACAAAATTATTGTCACTAATTTTAAATGTTCAGATATTATCAGAACTAAATTATTTAACTAATAACAAAACTGAAAAACAAAGTTTAAACAGTAACTACTAAACTGTTAACATATTTTTATGTGATGAATATTTCTAATGTGAAAAAACATCTTTTCAACTACAATGAGGTTTTGGTAAAATGAGATGAGATAAATGGTTCTAAAATGTATTGTGCCAAATAGGAACAATTTTAATTCTCTATCCTGATACAATATTTTAGAAAATCATTAGCTAATCCCAGGTTTAGTTCCTAAATCTGTGGCTAGGCTAGGAGGATACTGGCTCCCACTTAAGAGCTCACACTTCCCTTCACTTGAAGGCTAACTCTCCCTTTAGTTTTTAAACACTAAGACCGAATTGGGGATTTTAGTCTGTCACCAAAAATATTCTCCAATTCTACACCCAACAAAGTATATTTCCCTATTTATTTGCACTTAATTCCATGAACAAAATTCTCCTTCATGGAATCAAATGTGATCTTCACTCTGTTGTAGAACTCACACTCCATTTCCCGGATCATATGTTTCACAACACATTCTAATAATTCAATTGGCCAGATCAAAAAGTAAATTAAGTTCGGAGTTGAAAAATCATCACAATTTATTTTATATTTGAATATTGGCACCTCCATATTATCTCTTCATTTCACCATATCTCAGAGTAGGGAGAAAGATAAAGTAAACTACTCAGACTTCATGAGAAAGATACAACAAAATAAAATTTTCATATATAAAAGAAAGTGAATACAATACTAATAAATAAACAAGACTTATCTGAAATTATTTCTCAAAGCAAATACCTTGTAGCTTCTTCTAGGAAATGTAGGAAGAGGAATTCTCTCACTTTTCTCCTTCTCCAACACTCTTAGAGAAGAGTTCACACTTAATATCACCATAAAAACTCTAAACTCTTAAAGAAAATAACTAATAGACTTTTAAATGGTGGTGAGGACTCTTAAAAAGTGTATGGAGGTGAGGTGTGGCGGAAATGAGTAAGGAGGGACGAAGAGGAATGAAGAGGGGGTGAATAATGACCAAGAGAGAGAGTTTTTCTGAAGAATTTCTGCCCAATAGAGCCTAGAGTCGGTTCTCCGGTAGGTTTATCCAAAAACTCTTCCAAAAGTGTCCAGATTAGTTGAATATTCTAGAAAGAGAGCCTGAACCGCCATAAGCTGTGTCGACGCCCATTCTGCTCATTTAATTAATTGATGCTCTCTATCAAACGGTGTCCTTGGTGCCCAGGCTGGCACTGTTGGTGTTGAACATATGTTCAAATTCTTCATTTTTGCTCCAAATTTCATTCTTTTTTCCTTCTTGTTTGCTTCAAGTCCTAAAATTCAACAACCTGCAAGAAAACATTAAAATACCTTCCATTAAAGTACAATATTGCCAAAAATGAGTATAAACTATGGCTCTAAAAATGCATATATTTTTTGAGTATTAATGCGCCAGATTTGGCACATGATTCTCTAGAGATGACTTTTCCAGATTAAGGCGGTTTGTGAACCAATTTTGTGTGAATTTTTAAAGGGACACTTGTTATATACACATATTAGAGTGATTAAATGCATCTAGACCCTTTGGAATGTTCTTTTATGAAGGGTTATATCTCTTGGATCAAATGATCACCTTTTGAATTCAAAGGAGTTGACTTTTGAAGGGACTTTTGGAGGGAATTTTGAATTCCTTTTCAAAGGAGGTAGCCAAAAATAAAAGAGGAAGACTTTATAAAGTTGAAGCGGAGTTAGAAGGGGGATGAAAATGCCATGAAGGTGGTGGCATGAAAGGCAAGGAGAGGAGATTTTCTTCTAAGTTTGTAAGTGGATAGGGAAGGAGAGAGATTTCTTTTTCACTACACTTCTAAGAGAGAATTGAGTGTGCTTGTAAAGGGAGAAAGACTTGGAGAGAACTTCTAGGGATTTACTTGGGAAGGATTGTGAGATAAATTGTGTTTTTTTATTTCTTTTGTTTTGTAAACTTATTTTTATATATGAAATATGTGTTTTGTCGTAAACTTCTCATGAATTCTGAGTAATTTTCTTTATCCTTCTCCCTAATTTGAGATATGGTTTTGTGAAGAATTGATTTTATTTTATACAATTTTAAATGTTAATAATTTGTGATGATTTAAACTCCGATCTTCATTTACTTTTCAATCTAGCCAATTGAAATGTTAAAACATGTTGAGAAACATATGTTCTAAAAAGGATTATGATATCTATAACAGGGGGAGAATCACATTTAATTTCATGGGAAAGTATGTCATCCATTAAATTGAGTGCAAATAAATAAGGAAATATACTTTATTGGATGAAGAATTGGAGACTTTAACGTGATATATTAAAATTCCTAATTCGGTCTAGTTGATTGGAAACTACTGTGAGATTGTTAGCCCTCAAAGGATGGAGTAGTGAGAGCTCTGGAGTGGCAGCCAGTATCCTCCCAACCTAACCATGACATTAGGGACCAAACTTTAGATTCGTTAATATTCTTTGTAACCCTCAAATGAGGGTAAAAACTATCATTGCTCTATTTGACATAAAACTATTTTTATATATGTTTTAAAATGATTTTCATTTCTTTACAATCTATATACTCATTGTAAAGGGGAAGAATGCTTTCTTAAATTTGAATCTTCCATCGACAAATTTTTTTTTTTTAGTTTCATAATTTTACTTTTGAAACTTAGTTAACTCTTTTTTTTCAGCTGCATTCTATATAGCATTCACCTTAGTAGTTCATATTCAAACTTCACACTTTGCTTTTATGTTGGTAATTTTAAATTAATTTCAAAAACTTACTTATAGGATTTTCCAACGTTCCTGTGGGATTGATATTTAGGACTCCATTAGAGCTCTTTATTACTTGAGCAATACATATACTTATGTTGATTTTAAAGGAGATTTGGCAGTTCAACAAGAGTTTTAAAGAAAAATTATTTTCATAAAAGGTATTTTTGTTGATTATTATATCTGTCGTGTGTATTTTATAATATTGAGAAATATTTGTAAAGTTCAGACACTAAACCTACCTGCATCAGAAGCCTTTAGCCTTCAAATTATTAAGAATAAAATCCCAACTTATAGTATCAAATGCTTTTTTAATATCAAGTTTAAGAAATATATTTCCACCTCTATATTTTTTATCTAAATCTTCCACCATTACTTGTGCTAGCAATATATTATTTGTTAAAAATAGATTAATGAGGAGATATTATTCTAGAAAGATGTTGTTGGAGTAGAGAAATAATCAATTTGTTGATAACTTTGGAAAAGGTAGAGGTGAGTGAGATAGTGTTGATCTCACTTTTGGTTAAGGTCTAGTTTCTTTCTTAGTAGCCTAGGGTCTAGCCATAGGACTTTCCCGTTAACTGTTCCTATATGACTAGTAAAGGAACCCTCCCCATTAAATACTCTAAACTCTTCTTTGCTCAATTTGAAGTTCCACATATTGGTCCTAACGTCTAACATTTAGTAGGTGGAGCTAGTATGGAGGAGCTCAAAGGGAGTCCCCATAAGACTATTTGGCCTTAAGGCGGACCTTGGGTGGTGTGGCCTTGGCCAATTTCACACACACACACACACACTCTTGATACCCCCCTACTTACACTCAAAACCTTAGTCTTAAGTCAAATATGCTTAGTTGGTCCCTTAACTTTTTAGGAAACTCACGTAGATAGTCCCCTAGGCCACTAGCCTTATGCTAGGGTTAGCTGAGACTAGTACATTGAAGACCCAAAGTAGGGAATTGTATTGGTCTATGGCCCAAGTAGGGCGAGTGTTTGGTTGGTGATGGTAAGTAGATTTAGTGTGTAAATTTTACAAATATTTTTCAATATTATCAATTTACACACGACAAATACATAATAAAAATGTAATATAATCCCAACAAAAATACCATTTATGAATATATTTTATCTTTTAAAACTATTTTTAAACTGCCAAATCCTTGTTAAAATCAATGCAAGTATACATATTGCTCAAGTAATAAAGGGCTCTAATGGAGTCCTAGACATTTATCCCACAAGGAAGTTGGAAAATCTTTTAAGTAAGTTTGCNGGCCTTGGCAAATTTCACACACACACACACACACACTTGATACCCCACTACTTACACTCAAAACCTTAGTCTTAAGTCAAATATGTTTAGTTGGTCCCTTAACTTTTTAGGAAACTCACGTAGATAGTCCACTAAGCCACTAGCCCTATGCTAGGGTTAGCTGAGACTAGTATATTGAGGACCCAAAGTAGGGAATTCTATTGGTCTATGGCCCAAGTAGGGCGAATGTTTGGTTGGTGATGGTAGGTAGATTTAGTGTGTAAATTTTACAAATATTTTTTAATATTATCAATTTACACACGACAAATACATAATAAATATGTAATATAATCCCAACAAAAATAACTTTTATGAATATATTTTATCTTTTAAAACTATTTTTAAACTGCCAAATCATTGTTAAAATCAACGCAAGTATACATATTGCTCAAGTAATAAAGGGCTCTAATGGAGTCCTAGACATTTATCCCACAAGGAAGTTGGAAAATCTTTTAAGTAAGTTTGCAAAATTATTTTGAAGTTTAAAAATACAAAAAAATAAAAGTAAAGTGCAAAGTTTGAATATTAACTAATATGGTAAATGCCATATAAATTGTAATTGAAAAACAAAGTTAACTAACTAAAAACTAACTTTCAAAAGTAAAATTAATAAAACTAAACAAAGTTTTTGTTTTGACGGAAAGTTCAAATTTAAGAAAACATCATTCTCCTTTACAATGAGTGTATGGATTATGAAGAAATTGAAATCATTTGAAAAAAAAAATATATAAATTGTTTTGTGCTAAATTAGAGCAATCCTATTCTTTACCCTCTTCCGAGTGTTATAAAGAACATTGAATAAGCCAAAGTTTGTCCCCTAATTTGGTGGTTAAGCTGAAAGGATATCAGCTGGCACTCCAGAGCTCCCGCAACTTCCTCACTTAAGGGATAACAAACCAATCAGCTAGAACAAGTTGAGGATTTTAACCCGTCACCTTAAAATCTCTAATTTTGCATCCAACAAAGTATATTTCTCTATTTATTTGCACCCAATCTCATGGATGAAATACTCTCCCATAAAATCAAATCTAATTCTCTTGTAAAAATCATATCCCATTTCAAAACATATGTCTCTCAGCAGATTTTAACATTTCAATTGGCCAGATAAGAAAGTAAATGAAGATCAAAGTTCAAATCATCACAAATTATTAACATTTAAAATCATAGAAAATCAAAAGTAGAGAGAAGGATAAAGAAGACTACTCAGAATTTATGAGAAGGATACGACAAAACACGGATTTCGTATAAAAAAATAAGTTTACAAAACAAAAGAAATAAAAAATACAACTTATCTCACAATCCTTCCCAAACAAATCCTTAGAAATTCTTTCCAAGCCTTTCTCTCTTTACAATCCCACTATATTCTCTCTTAGAAGTGTAATGAAGAAGAAATCTCTCACCTTCCCTCTCCTTTTACAACCCTAGAAGAAAATCTCCTCTCCTTTCCTCTTGCCTCTCACGCCAACTTTCTCTCTCTCCCTTTCTCGTCTATCTTCAACCTTATGAAGTCCCTCTCTTTTATTTTGGGCTGCCTCCTTTGAAAAAGAATTAAAAATTCCCTCCAAATATTTCCTTCAAAAGTCAACTCTTTTGTATTCAAAAGATATGTCATTTGATCTAGGAGGCACATTCCTTCATAAAAGAACCTTCCAAAGTGTCTAGATGCATTGATTAACTCCAATAGGCGTGTAGAACAAGTGCCCTTTTGAAACATTGCTCAAAATTTGTCTTGAACCTCCTCAATTTGCAAAAAGTCATCTATGGCGCATCATGCACCGATCTAGCGCATCATGTGCCAGTTCTCTGTCAAACAGCGCATCATGTGCCAGAATCCCAAAATTCACTCTTTTGGCTCCAAATTTCATCATTTTTGCCATTTTTGCTCCAAATACCTAAAAAAGATATAACTGCAACAAAAACATGAAAATACCCTTCTTTAAAGTGCAATATCACCAAAAAATAAGCATAAATTATGTACTTAAAATAGTATATTATTTGGTGTATCAAAATCCCCCAAAATTAAATGTTACTTGTCATTAAGTGACACTTTTATTAAATAAAAGCATACAACTTAGGATAGAGATTTGCTTATAACTTCTATAATTTAGTTTAATAAATAGATTAGTAAAATTTAAGAAAAACATTTAATAACTTAGATTGAAATTCTAAGCCTAGGAATATTAGTAAGCAAATTTAAGATTTCTAAATTTTTATTCATTTCTAGAAGAATTGCAATTTGTCATATTAAGTACATTTAGAACATTCATATGAAAAATAACTTCATGAAGACTTAACTAGGAACGATACTAATACTCCAATATAATTTTAGAAAATGTAATAAAGCTCATTCCTGTAGTTGATTCAAGTGGAGCCAATTTTGTATTAGGCATCTCCTCACGCTTCTCCGCATATATTTTTCTTTTCCTTTTCTTTTTCTTTCTCCTTTTTTTATTTTTTCTTTTCTTTTAGGATTATTTCATTCATTTCTTTCTTTTTCTTTTCCAAGTGAGGATTACTATATTTGGATAGCCTTTAATAATTTTGAACTTCACTATTCTCTTCTTAAAGTCAAAACTCCATACCATTCTTCACTTTATAAATTCATATTAGTTTATGATTTTTCATAAAGTTTCATTCCTTTCTCCTTACATGAAACTCTGAATTTCTTAACACTTAAAAAATATAATTTTCTTTACTATAATAGAAAAACATAGTCTTATCCTCTCATACCAAATATCTTTAAATTTAGAATTGACATTCATTATTAAAAACATTTTAACCTAAATTTAACACAATATTTATTAACAATAGTATATTCATTTAAAGTTAAATTTTGATATCCCAAGCCATGTTAATTTAATTTTAAAAATAAATTTAATTGAGGAGAAATAAAATTTAGTTTACTTCTTTTCAAAATAAATTTTTCTTTCCCCCAAACTTAAGTTTTTAACTGATTTTAAAACTATTTTTAGTATAAAATTTAGTAGGTGAAACAAAATAGTAAATGCATGAAAAAAAATGACTTGTAGAGGATTTCTGACTATGAATCTGGGCTCTAGTATACTGTAGGTACTAACTGCAAAACTACAAACAAGTTTTAAAGCATTAAATAAAACATAATATGTTCTAAAAAACTTGCTAAAAATTAAAAAAAGAAATATGAAAACTGAAAAACTAAACTGAAAATACTAAAAATGCAGAAAGAAGTGAAAGTGTACAATTAATATTACAGATTCAGTGTACAACACAACATAAAAGTTTTCACTACAACAATTTTCAAATAAATTTTCATCACAATACACTCACAAATAAAAAATAAACATAAAAACACACTAATCTAAACTCATAAAAATCAATCCTCTTCTTCCTCCTCCTCCTCCTCCTCATCATCTTCTTCTGCTTCTCCTTCTTCTACTTCATCATGAACAAGAGCATAAAGAGTTAAACTGGGGCAAGCAGGAAAGTCCACATTAGGTTCACCTTTAAGATGTCTTACCATAGAATTTTCAAAATCAATCTCATGCTGAACTCTCCTCTGCTGATATTCATCATTATAATCATTTCTTGCTCGAATCTCTCCCAACTGACTCTGAATATTAATTATGTCCATCTGTTGAATCATGAGTTGGTCCATAATACCTTCATATGAAGCAGATTGAGAAATAGATGCCCTGCAGCAGATGTAGAGGGCCTATCCCTTGTTCCACCTCTAGATTCAACAAATGATTCCACTCTCTGAATCATATGCCTCCCAATCAGATTCTGTGGCTGTAATCTTTCTTCATTTCTATGGGACTCTACATTTGATTGTTCACATAGAGTGAAAATCAGGGCAGGGTATCCAAAACCACCAGCTGTAGAACTGCCAGCTATACTTCAAGCAAGTTGAATATACAGGCTCCAACATCTATTCCTTTCATGTTCTAAATGCAATAGTTTAGTACAACTTTGTCTTTTGTAACATCAGTCAAATGATTTATTGGCAACAGTCTGATAGAAATGAAATGGTGCCATATTTTTGAATAATAGTCAATGTGGAAGTAGGGAAGTTAACTATTTTATTATTCCTAATCTTCCACACCCCTCTTCCATCAGTAAAAAAGGCAATCAATTCATCGAGTGATGAATCAGTCATAACAAATGCATTGTATTCATCGAAAAATATGTTTCTCAACCCATAAAATGGGTTGATCTTTTCAGTAGTAAATTTAACCTGCTTACCTCTCACCAAGTTGTGATTTTCAATGGTAAACCTCAGGTTTGCATAAAACTCTCGAACCATCGGGGCAATTGCTAAGGTAGTGAAGTAGCAAAATATTTCCCAATATCTGGAAAGAATCAATCTCTCAATCTCGCCACCCGGGTTTGCAAACGCATGTTCTTGGATCATTGACTTTGATCCCTTGATCTCTTAGGAAACACATGTAGATGGTCCTCTAGACCCACTGGCCCTAGGCTAGGGTTTAGATAAGACTAGTACATAGAGGAACCAAATGGGGATTTCATTGGTCCGTAGATCATATAAGGTGGTTGGCACCCCAATTCCACCAAAATATCCAACTTGGCCTTTTGCCTCAAAATCCACCCAAACTACCTTAATGCCGGTGAAACCCTAAATTTGACCAAGATCTCCAAATTTATCCAAAATACCCAAACTTCTTCAAAAATCATTTCAAACCATTTCAAAATACCCAAATTGCCTAAATCCACCCAAAATTTCAAAATTACCAAAATACCCTCGAATTTTCCAAAATTAACCTTGGCACCCCAAAATTTCCCAAAACATCTAAAATCACTTCAAATATTTTAAAAACTAATATCGATCTTTCAATTGAACCCAATTTGACCAATTCGACCATTTTGACCAAAACCTCCAAATTGCTTTTAAAAGCCCAATTTCCCCAAATTCATCCCAAATGTCCATCAATTTGGCCACAATTCCCCTCAATTTTAATCCTAAACTCAAACTCAACCTTCATATGATCAATCCAAACAAAATCCAAGCCTAATTAACCCATTCTTTAAGCTAATATTTGATCTAAATTAAAACCCAAAATTTTAACCATATGACTTAACCCCACCAAATTGAACCCCATAGCCTACTCAATTTCCCACAATTTGGATCCTAAATTCTTCTTAACAATCCTACACATCAAATTGAACCTTTAATTGGCCTTGGTCAAGCCTCAATTTTACTTAATTTTAACCCACGTTCAAATTCCCCAAATTTTCCCCAAATTAGATATATCCCCAAATTCCACCAAATTGAATACCCAAACCCCAAAATGGATACCCAATTGATGTTGAGAACTCTTCATGACATTCTTGTAGACAATTTTCTACCATTAATTTGGACTTAGCCCAACTTAGACCCAAGTCTAACCCAACACCATTAAATTGACCAAATGCCCAAAATACTCCAAATTGAACCTCCAAATCAATTCAAAATCACTTCAATTTTTTTTTAATTTTTTTTTGCCATTCTTTTAACCATTTTTGTTCATTCATTTGGGTTCATTTTCTTGGTTACCTTACCCCAACCCCACTTTTTGGCCATTTTGCCCCGATTTGACCCCTTGCCGCAAATTTCCTTTGGTCTTGCTTAGGCCCCCAATTTGTTGCCCCCCCACCCCCCAATTCCCCCTTTTGGCTTGGGCCCCTTAACTTGGCATTGTTGGGTTTTGGCCCATTGTTCCTTTGTTTTAGGGGTTTTCCCCCCTTTTTTGGCTTAACTTCGATTTTTTTGGCCTTCTTCCTTTCCCTTTGGGGTTTACCCTTCTTTAGGCCCCTTTTGTCTTCCTTGGTCCAGGAGTTGCCCTTCCCTTGGCCGGCCCCCTTTTCGGCCCCCGGAATTAGTCGGCCCAGGGGGGCCGGAGTTGGCCAAACCCAAAATTTAACCTTCCTTACTTTGGTTCCTTCCCTTTGGCCTTTGGTGCTTTTTTTCCTTCCCCTTCGGCAGGTTTTGTCCCCCATTTCCCGGTTTTGGGTTCCCCCGGCCACCCTTGGTTTTAATTGGGGTTTTCCCCAGCCAGGGAGGGGGTTGTTGGGACTTTTAGGGAACTTTTGCCAAATTTTAGCAAAGCTTCTCCAAACCATTTCAAGTGTAATCCTCTTGTTGTCAGCCACTTATTGCCACCCCTTAGATCCAATTTCTCTACTGAAATTTGCCCTAAAACCAGGACAGATCTCTCCACTCCACTACAGTGCACCAAACTTCAATTAATTGTGCACACACCATCCCCACAGTGAAAGAGGTTGATTCCCCACCAAAGCTTCCTCTAAAATAGCCTCTAGCATAGCTCTAGACCAACACCTGAAATCTACCTTGGTCAAAAATCATACCTAGACAATTAACCAGAGCTTCAGACTTCATCTGGAGGTTCATTGGGTCTAATTAAAGCTACCACAACCATCTGATTGAGGGCTCCCCTCTCAGATAAAGGTATTGAACCTCAACCCTAATCCGGGCTTATTTTGATTCTCCATTTTTAATGGTTTGATTTCGTACTTGATTAACCATATAGATGTGTTCACCTTGAGTAGATGAAGGTTTAGAAATAAATCTCATGTGATTTGGTTGAGTCTAGGCGAAGATCTTAAGGTTTTAGTATGAGCGATTAGGTTGGGGATGATAACGGAGAGTCATCTGATCACGTGTATATCCAACCAACGGAGGAGATCAAGCCGGATGAGTGGATGTTACGTAAATCGTGGGTCGCGTGGTAGCTGAGTTGGATGGTGGCATTGAATGGGAGCATGCTGTGTGTGAGTTTGAAGCTGTTGTAGGTTGAGTTAGCACTGCACTGGATAAATAGAAAAATAGGGATTTTTAAATTATTTTAAATTCCTAAACTTCAAAAATCCATATCTTTCTCTAAAAAAATCATAAAAATAAAAAAAAACACATTCTTGCTTAGTGAACAGAGGAGAATTATGTGGACTAAAAATAAAAATTATTTTCTTATTCCCTAATTTTTAATGAATTAAGTTCCCTATGTGGTATTTCAATTCTCCATGATTAAATATTACTCACCATGGCTTGAAATTATGAGGGTTCATTCCTCATGATAGAGGCCATGTCTTCTGATTTTTCCTAGGTCAGAAGACATCTTTTTGTTTCTAGCCTTAATTTTCAATCTAAGGTGATTATTTTGGCTATTTTAATTATATAAATCAAAATATCATTTGGAAAATCATGGGAATAATTTTAGTAGGTTTTCTAAGGTAATAAAAGTCTAGGAAAAATATCATGATGCTTTGAATTATCCTGTAAATTGAGCTGTTTTAGGGAAAAAGATATGGTAAGATTTTTAAGGTCATATACTATTCTAGTAAGACTCTTAATGATGCTTAAATTAATTACACCACCACTGAAAGAGAGTTATTAGCCATTGTGTATGTTTTTGATAAGTTTAGATCATATCTGATTGGAGCTAAATGTACAGTGCATACTAACCATTCGACTATTAAATATTTGATGCGAAAGAAGGATGTTAACCAACATTAATTAGGTCGATACTTCTGATGCAAGAGTTTGATTTTTTAATAATCAATAGAAAAGGAACTGATAATCAAATTACTGATCATCTATCTAGGCTACAATAAGAAGAAATACTTGCTTGGAAAAAGAAATTAATGAAACTTTTCCTGATGAACAACTTTATGATGTAACAGGATGGAAAATACCATGGTATGATGATAATGTAAATATATTGTTAGTGATATTTTAACATATGAACTTAAAAACAAAAGAAAAATAAATTCATTCATGATGAGAAATCTTATTTTTGGGATGATCCTTATTTGTATAAACATTGTAAAGATTTAATAATGAGATGATGTGTGCATTATAAAGAAATTCAGAAAATTATTTAGAAATGTCATGATTATGAATTTGGAGGTCATTTTGGGAATGATAGAACTATTCATAAAATTTTGCACTGGATTTTATTGGTTTACTCTATCTAGAGATGTTAACATATACATAAAAACATGTGATCAGTGTCAGAGAGTAGGTAATACTTCAAAAAGAAACGAAATGCCTCTAAATTTTAAGTTGAGAATTGAAATTTTTTTATGCATGGGGATTGGATTTTATGGGACCATTTATACCTTCTTTCAAAAAAAAAAAAATATTGATTTTAGTGGATTATGCTTTGAAATAGATTGAAGTGATCACTTTACCTAGATGTGATGCTCGAAGTGTTTCAAAATTTTTAATTAAAAATATTTTTACAAGATATTGAATGCTGTGAGTAATCAATACAGATGGAGGATCTCATTTTAGAAATGCAACAATTGCAAGATTGGTGGAAAAATATAATATAATGCATAAAATTGCAACTACTTATCATCCTCAGAGAAGTGATTTAACAGAAGTATATAATCGTGAAATTAAGAGAATTTTGGAAAAGAGTGTTAATCCTAATAAAATGGATTGGTCTGTGAGATTGAATACTACATTATGGGAATATAGGACTGCTTATAAGATACCTATAGGAAGTCCCCATATAGATTAATTTTTGGTAAGAATTGTCACTTGCTAGTTAAATTGGAGCATAAAGTGTATTGGGCTATACAAGGATTGAATTTCAATTTGAAAGAAGCTGGTGAGAAAATATTATTGCAATTGAATGAGCTTGAGGAAATTAGGAACAAATCTTACGATAATGCAATGATTTATAAGGAAAATATGAAAGAATGGCATGATCAGAAGAAAATAAAAAAAGAATTTGAACCTGAACAGGAAGTTCTATTATATTCTATTATATAATACATGATTGAAATTATTTCTTGGAAAATTAAATTCTAGGTGGAAAGGGCCATTCAGAGTTATAAAAGTCTATCCCTATGGAGCAGTTAATATTGAAGACCCTAAGACTGGAAGATTAGTTAAAGTGAATGGACACAAATTGAAACCATGTTTTGATGGTTAAAGACCGGCTTTTAAAGAAACTGTGATATTTGGTCACCCAAAATGAGATTGGGAATGTCATACTGACGACATTAAATCAAGCTCTTTGTGTGAAGTAACCCAAATGAGTCGTTGTTTAGTTTGCTTTTGAGTTTTTTGTGTTTGTTTGAAATATTTTATGTATATTTATGTTTAGTTATTTATGTAGTCTGTGTATTTGAGAAAATTATTTAGAAAAATCTTTATTTGCCTAATTTTATGGAAAAAATTGAGAATTTATTGGATCAAAATCAAAATAGTACAGTTTTTTAAACTGGCGCATGATGCGCCAAATTTCAGAGAGCTGGCGCATGATGCGCAGTGGCGACGAAAATGACTTAAATGTTTTAAAAGGTAGTTTATTCTTCTTTAAACTCCTAAAA
Source organism: Phalaenopsis aphrodite (assembly GCA_003013225.1). NCBI lineage: Eukaryota > Viridiplantae > Streptophyta > Magnoliopsida > Asparagales > Orchidaceae > Phalaenopsis > Phalaenopsis aphrodite. Next base: position 953,791 of record NEWO01000148.1, on the reverse strand, counting down.
ACTAAATACTAAGGGGGGAAATGAGGGAAAATCCACCAGATTTCAAATCCAATGGCTTCCCACTCCAAAAATACAGTGAGATTTGGAATTTTCAACTAGAGAAAGTTTGTCACTTTTGATGCACATATGTTGCATGATCGTGTTCTAGTGAAGAAGAGACTAATCAAAGAAATGGGATTTGTGAATCGAGGATTCAACACACTAAATACTCAATTGGAAGATATTATTGCGCAGAGGCGCTGGGAAGTGCTTTGCTACACTACTGCCATTGTAGTCATCCTTGTGGTGAAAGAGTTTTATGCAAATATTTTTGGGATAAACCAAGGAACAATTTATGTGTGAGGTAGGTTTGTTCAATATACTCCTTCAAGAATAAATGAGATGTTTATGATTGATAATGTGTTTATCTGTCATTATGCAAATTTTACCCCTACGAGAGATAATATGAATGAACTCTACCGATACCTTACGGATGAAGATGCAAATTGGGAGGCCAAAGATAATTGAAATGTATGTTTTTCCTCATCATTTTTAAATCTTATTTCTAAGTCATGGCACTTCTTCATTGCATTGAAATTACTACCCACCATGAAGATTAGTAAGGTATTAACGAGTGCACTATTTTAAATTATTGTATTCAAACCAAAAAACCTATTGATATTGGATCCATAATTGTAAAATTGGTTTTTAGTTTGATTGTGAATGGATCTGCAACTGAACTTGGAAATCCATCCACTATTTTCCTACTGTGTAGTCAATCGCACATACCTTATGAAAGTTGGGAAAAAGCGCTTCTTTCTTTGAAGCCGATGGATCCTGAAGTCTATTGCAACTGTAGTGGATGGGAGATGGAAATGATATGAATGTGCTGATGGATCAAGAATCTTAGAATTCATCACCTATTCAGCCTTACTATAATTCTTATGCACTTTTAAAGAGAATTAAGAAGATAGATATAGAGGTGCATAATCTTATGCATGTGATTAGTAATATTTTTAAAATGTTGGATCATTTGGATTGGAGACTGAAGGAACTTTTTAAACATATTAGGCATATTGAAGATGTTTTGGTATGTATGTTCAAGAAACATTCTTGGATTAGAGAGGATTCAAATGATGAGTTTCCATATAGACCCTTGTACTACCTGTATGTGCACTACCAATCGATGGGGGGATATCCAGGAGGACAAGAGTGAAGAAGATGTTTGAACTTTATTTATGCACGGAACATTTTTTTAGTGCTTCTTGTTTTAATTTGTTGAGTTAGATTGCATTTCATTTCGATTGTCGCACTCACTATGTTTACGCTTTGTATTTTGATGTTTAGATTTCAATGTTAGGATGTTGGTTTGCTTTAGAACACTGAATTTGATGTTTGTTGGCTTAAAAATTACTAGTTTATAATAGCGTGAGTTTTATATATAGCTATGAGTTTTGTGTTGTTTATGAAAGTTTGGTGTTAAAGTGATGGTTGTGTATGCTTAGAAATAATCATTTGAGTTAATTAGAGGTTGACATAAAGCAGTATGGAGCAGATTTCCACAAAAACCAAAATATGGTTAATTTAAGCTCGGGCACATGATGCGTCAGATTGGCGCATGATGTACCAATTTACAGAGCACTGTTGCATCATGAGCCAGATTTGGCACATGATGTGCCAAAGACCCGAACACTCCAGATCGCCTAAAAAATTGCAAAATCACACGAACAAGCTCCATTTTTACTTCTTGGGTCGTTTCCTACCTCTAAACCTTGACCTAAGGCTTCTTATTAAGGACGGTGAGAAGATTTTGGAGGCAAAAAATTATAGAGCTCATCTTCTCTTAGTAAGAGCTTCACTTTAACTGAGAAATTTTGTTATTTTCACCATGGATTTTTCCTACATTATGGAAGATCTGAAATTTGGGATTTTTAATGAAAAAACATTGAAGAAAACTCATGGTGAAAAGTTTCTTACCAATTAATCTTACTTGAGGAGTTAGATTTTTTATTTAGTAATTAGTTTGAAATTTATTTGTATTTTCATAGAATTTTTAATGGCTCTCCGAGTTAAGAGAGGAAGACCGTACGAAGATTTTGATTCATGAAGATTTATTAATTTCAAGGCCTAACATAGTTACAATACTCAAATGTAGACCAAAAGATTGATCCAAGAACGGGCATTTGCAAACCCAGGTGGTGAGATCAAAAGATTGAACCTTGCCAGAAATTGGGAAAGATTCTGCTACTTCACTGTAGTAACGATTTTGCCCATGATTCGAGAGTTCTATGCTAACCTGAGGTTCACTGATGGTGACTAGATTAGTTAGAGGTAAACAAGTTCAATTTATTGCTGATCAAATCAATAATTTTTATGGGCTGAAAAATGTATTTTTTGAAGAATATGATGCATTCGTGGAGACTGATTCATTACTAGATGAAGTGCTTGACTTTTTGACGATGGAAGAGGAAAGTCGAGGATTAAGAATAACAAGACAGTTAACTTCCCTACTTCCATGTTGACTAGCCAGTCAAAGGTATAACATCACTTTATTTCTGCTAAACTATTACCAATGAATCATCTTGTTGATGTTACGAAAGATGGAGTTGTGCTGAATTATTTCATTCAGAACATGAAAGCAATAGATGTTGGTGCACTTATAGTTCATCACGCTCTAAGTATAATTGGTAGCTCTACAGTTTGTAGTATTGGATAACCTGCTCTAATTTTCACTTTATGTGAACAATCAGGAGTAGAATCTCATAGAAATGAAGAAAGATTACAACCACAGAATTCTATTGGGAGGCATATGATTCAAAAAGTTAAATCATTTGTTGAATCTAGAGGTGGAGAAGGGATAGACCCTCTACATTAGCTGCAGGAGCAATCTACTTCTCGCCCTACATCATTATAAAACATTATGGACCAACTCATGATTCAACAAATGGATATAATTAATATTCAGGGTCAATTGGGAGAGATTGGAGAAATAAATGCTTATAATGATGAATATCAACATAGGAGAGTTCAGCCTGATGTTGATTTTGAGAATGTTATGGTGAGACATCTTAGGGGAGAGCTCAATGTGTAATTTCCTCCTTGCCCTAGTTTCACTTCCTATGCTCCTATTTGGGATGAAGATAAGGAAGAAGAAGAAGAAGAAAAAGATTATGATGATGAGGAAGGAGATGAAGACTAATACTTTTATGAGTATAGTGTAGTTTGTTTTGATTTTTGTTTGTTATTTGTGATTGAAATGTATTGTATTTTCATTTGAGAACTGTTGTAATAAAAACTTTCATGTTGTGTTGTGGACATAATTGTAATACCAACTGTTAACTTTTACTTTTTCTGCATTTATAGTATTTTTAGTTTTATTTTTCAGTTTTTGTATTTCACTTTTTAATTCTCAGGAAATTCTTTGGAATAAATTATATTTTAATTAATGCTTTAAAGCCTGTATGTTTTTAAAGTTAGTATGTGTTGTGTACTAGAGCCTAGTTTCATAATCAGAAATCCTCTATAGGTCAGTTTTTATTTTCATGCATTTACTGTTTTCTTTCACCTACTAAAATTTTATACTAAAACATTTTTAAAATTACTTACGAATTTAAGTTTTGAGGGAAGAAAATTTTCTTTTTAAAAGAAGTAAACTAAATTTTATTCATCCTTAATTAAGTATATTTTTAAAATTAATTTAACATGATTTGAGGATATTAAGATTTAACTTTAAATGACTATACTTATGTTTATAAATATTGTGATAAATTTAGGTAAAAAGTTTTTAATAATGAAGGTCAATTCTAAAGTTAAAGATATTTGGAATGATAGGATAAGAATATGCTTTTCTATTTAAAGTAAAAGGAAATTGTATTTTTGAAGTACTAAAAATTTTAGAGTTTCTTATAAAAAAATAAATAATGAGACTTTATGAAAAATCATAAACTAATACGAATTTATAAAGTGAAGAAAGGTATGGAGTTTTGACTTTAAGAAGAGGATAATGAAGTTCAAAACTATTAAAGGCTATCAAGATATAGTAATCATTGAAAAAGAAAAAAAAAAGAAAGGATTGAAAAGATCCTAAAAAAAAGAAAAAGAAAAAGAAAAAGAAAAAGAAAAAGAAAA
>NEWO01000148.1:871409-883490 GCA_003013225.1 Phalaenopsis aphrodite | reverse complement strand
CTAGAATTTGATACTGTTGCTAGAAGATTTAAGTCCCCAGCAACGGTGCCAAAAACTTGACAATGGTTATAGATTTGATAAAAAATGTGTATAAAATATTCAATAATTGCAAAGTCACACTTATCAAAGAAAGTATATGTATCGCTCAAGTAATATAGGGCTCTAATGGAGTCCTAGATATTGATTTCAGAGGGAGTAATATTAGAGGCTACGAACTAGGATTTAGAAAATCAATACTTAATCACAACAATACAGTTCAAATTGCTTATTTATCACTAATAGGTAATTGAATTAAATATGTAATTTTAAAAAACTCTTAATTAACTAATTCTACTAATAAAGTTTCTAATGTGAAGTTCAATACATAAGAAAGCATCCTTCTTCTTGTCAAGAAATTAAAGTGAATGAGTAAATTGAATTAGTTCAAATTGTATTGTGCCAAATAGGGGCATACCTATTCTTTACCCTTTGGTCCAGGCATAAAGAACATTGACTAATCCAATACTTGGTTACTGAATCTGTGGTGAGGCTGGGAGGATACCGGCTCTCACTTCGGAGTTCCCATGTTCCCTTCACTTGAGGGCTAACATCTACACTTCAGCACGCAAACTATAGGACCAAATTGAGGATTTTAGTCTGTCACTCTAAAATCTCCAATTCTACGCCCGATAATTTTATTTCCCTATTTATTTGCACCCAACTTTGAAGGACTTTGACCTCTCTAAATCTTGGATGTAATATTCACTTTAGTTGTAAAACGCAACATATTTTAACAAATTAATTGGCGAGATTAAAAGTAAATTAAGATCAAAGTGAAAAAAAAAATCATAACTTCTTTAACATTCTCATGGCTCAACCAATTCAAATCACCATTTCAAAAAATCTCAAGACAAGGAGAAAGACGGAGAAAACTACTCAGAACTCAAAGAGAAGATACGACAAAACTTAGAACTTACATATAAAAGCAAAGTCATACAAACTTCAATAAGTAAATACCACTTATCTTTAATTCCTCCACAAGCAAGCTCATCGAAGTTTCTCTGAATCTCTTCCTTTCTTTACAACACACAGAATTTTTCTTTGAAGCGGCAAGGAGGAAGAAATCTCTCACTTTCCCTCTAATCTTACAATCTCTCAAAGTATTCCTCACAATATTAACCCTCAATTAAACTCTATGCACTCTAAACACAATAAAAACTCAGTGGACACCACCACGGGGCTCCTCTTTTTTTGGCCCAAATGTTTCTCTTAATGTTGTAGAAGAGTTTTCCAAGAGTTGCCTGGGTGTCCCTTAAAAAATTGTCCACATTCAATGCACCTGTTAAGAGAACCGCTGCACTCACCATCGGCAACCTCAATGGCGCTATCGGGGGCCTTCTAGAATATTTGATTCTGGACTCTCGGGAAAAAGCTGTCGTCGGCGCCCTAGTTCAAATCTTCATATTTTGGTCCTTTTGCTCCAAATTCGCTCTTTTTTGCATATTTTTGTTGCAATGACCATAATTCAACATACCTGTAACAAAACATAAAAAACACCCTTCTTTAAAGTGCAATATCATCAATATTAGTGTAAAATAGGTATGAAAATCTCAACATAATTTTCTTTGGTCAAAATCCCCCAAACTTAACTATTACTTATCCTCAAGAAATTTTAGTACTACATAAAAGTTATGATCTATTGTAGTAAAGTTTTAATTAAGAAATACTATAAGTTTGATTTAAGTAAATACCATAGTGAAACTTTCAGAAAAAAATTAAGCAATTAAATTAACTCTGTAGGTACAAGACTATCTAGTCATCAAGTTTAAGAGTTATAGTTTGCTATTCATTTCAAGAATGACTATATGTTGTAATATCAAGTCACTTAGAATATTCAAATGTTAGGAAATTCATGAGAACACTACTAGTAAAAGATGCTAATCCATAAATATAACTTCAGAAATGTATTTAGGTTTTCCCTTCAGGTAGGTCCAAGTGAAGCCAATTTTTGATTAGCCATCTCCTCAAGCTTCTCATCACTTGTATATTTTTTTTCATTTTTTTTCTTTTCTTTTTAGGGATTGTTGTCAATCCTTTATTTTTCTTTTTCAAGCGAGGATTATTATATCTGGATAGCTTTTAATGATTTTGAACATCACCTTTCTTCCCTAAATTTGAAACTCAAAGCATTCCTTTACCTCATAAGTATTTACATCATTGAGCCCCAATTTTTTCTTCTCAAATGAATTTCCAAGATTCTTAATATTTCAAAAAATATTTTTCTTTACTTTAAATAGTTAACTATAGTCTTATTCTCTTATACTAAATATCTTAATCTACAAAATTAATTTTCCTTACAAAAATATTCCTTTAAATCTACTATAATATTTAAATATCTACAAAATATAGTTATCTGAATTAAATTCACTGCAAAAAATCATATTAATAATTTTTTTAAATTAAAATTGAGAACATCTAATAGTTGATCTTTTTCTTCCCTCTCCCAAACTTAAATTTTTCAATATGGAATGATATAGGTGGAAAGAAATTCTAAATATAAATCATACCTCAATACTTTAAGCATTTTCATCATTCTGAAATTTTTACAGTTCCTCGAAATTTTAACTGCAGTTGGTCTGTAATATTAGAAGCTTTCTATACATATAAATCATTAGAGAATTTGCTAGCTAATGAAATTTTGAAATAAGTATAAAACTAAACATTATACAAACACAATATTTCGCTAACACATCCACAATACTAAACAAAAAAATTACAAATATATTAAAGTGCAAATAAAAATCACATCACATTACAATTTTACAAAGTACTAATCAACATTGATTATAACTACACATGCAACTTTCAAGTACCACATTAAACATTTATAACATTAACTAAAAATTATCTAATTGCAATATAAAAATAAAAATGAAAGTACAAACACACAAAAATCTATCTCTATTAAAAAATTATAAAAATAAAAGTACATCAATTACTATCATATATCAAAATCCCTTACTATATCCTCGTCTCCCTGTTCAGCAGGTTGATTGGGCTGATACTGAGTATAACGGGGGAATTGAGGAAAAGTAATATCAGTCTCACCTTTATAGTGTCTGGCCTGAGCTTCGTAGTAAGCTATGTCAAAGTCAGAATGCATCTGTAGATACTCACTATCATAATCATGTCTACGTTCTAGTCCCCCAATTCTTTCATTTAATTGTTCAATACTCTTTCGTAGCAAGGTTAACTCATTCATTAAATCATTCAGGGTAGGGGAGCTAGAGGAAAGAAGGTCATAACTAGTAGAGGGGATATCTCTACTAGTAGAAGGTTCTTGACTCATACTCTCAGATCTCCATTTTTCATGGCATTGATGTCTTCAAATTAGCTTTACTAATGGGTTTCATAGGGTAAACCCATTTTTCATCGTGTCCAGCTTCAACTTCAGAAAGTTGGCAAAGTGCATCAATGAGGCCAGGATGTCGCAGGCCTCCACTTGATTCACTCTTTGACGTGATCAACATATTCTTATAAATAATTCTCCCCAAATTTATAGTTTGATTATTCTGAATACAAAAATTCAGAATTGCTCTATCTCTTGTTACCTCACTATGGTGATAGGTAGGTAACAAAGTAGAGGAAATAAAATAATGTCATGCTTTAGATGCGGCATTCAACATGGAAGCAAAAAAATTTACCCTTTCTTGTTGCTTTATCTTCCATGTCCCTTTCCCATCTGTGAGAAAGTTGATGACATCATTCAGTGGGCCTTCCATTGCACTGATGGTTTCATAATTGCAGTTATAGGAGTCTGGGACTTCATAAAATGACTTAATGCAGGCGGCCCTAAACTCAACATAAGAACCCTTTACTCGATTGGTTCCGTCCTCAGAATAGAACGCATTGGCATAAAATTCTTTCATAATTTTTACAGCAACCTTATTGGTGGTATAACAGAAGTTTTTCCACCGCCGTTCGGTATAACTCGTTCAATTGCTCCTCTTGGAATCTCAAAAACACAATCTTGTATACATTTCTTCCCTTCTAATATTGAAGTAAATCTTGACTCAGCCTTTGCATTTACAAAAAGAGACTCGTCAAACTAAAGTCGCCTCTTTTCTCGCAGAGCCATGTCAATATAATCGAAATTATAAAAAAAATCCAAAATACACTTCAAATACTCAAAAAATGGCTTCCAAGAGCGACTCTAAGAGTTCAAAGCTAAATTCCATGAATATCTTTGAAATATTTTCTCCACATTCTCAATTTTTTCACATCTTCTCATTGTGGAAGAAATTCTAAGTGAAAATCAAATATTTTTAGGTTAGACTAAAGCTCTTACCGAGAGATGATAAAATTTGGTGTCTAAATGCTGTGAAATTGCCCCAAATCCAAGATCTTCAAGACCTAGATTGAAATTTTCATTTTTTAAGAGGAAGGGGATGATGAATAGTGGCGGTTGACTGGTCAAAATCGCGGTTAAAAATGTTTTTTTGAAATCCCGCCGTCGGCGGGGTCTTCAGCATCGTCAATGAGTTCTATTGATATAAATAGCCAAAGTCTCGGGAAAATTCCACCGTCGACAGCGTCAATGACACCATCAGCGAGATTTTCAAAATTGGTTCAATTTCCAGATTTTTGCGATTTTGATCAATTTCAAGCCTTGAAGACATCCGTTCAATAATTCTAGACATAAATTTTAAGTGATTAAATGATGTACTAACCCAAATAAACATTCACAACACAAAACCTTACAATTACATATAAATTCCAAGATTTATAGTACACGTTACACAACACACATAAGTTTGGTATTTTCTCAACCTCAATACATCAATTCAGCGTTGCAATCCAAACACAACACTCTACACTGAAAAAAAACATCCTATGCTCAATCTCAACTATACTAAGATCTAAAAGAAAATTTAGAAAGTGACCTAAGCACATAAGTTCAAATCAAATCACACACTTAGACATACATGTGGCAAAGTAAATCTACTACTATTCTGATTCTGTGCTTGTTTCTCCTCTGATATCACCATAGATTGAACATGAACGTAAAAGTTATAAGAGGGTCGGTATGGGAATTCTTCAGTAAAGTCCTCTTCTATCAATCCCATCTTTCTCATCAATCATATCAAAATTCCTTCGATATCTCTAGAGTGATCAAAATTCTCTTTCATCCTCTAGTCTAGATGATTGAAAAAATCAGAGATATTATTAATTGCATTCATAAAATTTTACACCTCTTTCTCCAGTTTCTTGATTCTGCGCAGGATCACTGGCGTCTTGCCCAAAATTAAAGGCTGAATAGGAAGTTAATTCTGAGACAATTGATCCACAATAATAGTCATATCATTCTTATCTTAATTGGCTGGGAACTTATCGGTTGAGTTCAAAGGCTTCCAAGGTAGAAGTACCTTTTCTCAATTCTCATAAGATACTTAGAACTGACTGCAAAGTAAGAAAGTTTTTGAATGATGTCCAAGCTCATAAGTTGATCCATGAACGATCAAGCCCAAAACAGGCTTCACAATTATCGATCCAATATCGATCGGCAGTCCCATTTGGATGTAGTAATTCAGAATAACACTTTCCTTATTAACTTTACCAATCCTCATTGTTGGTAATAGTTTTGCAGAAATGAAGAAGTGCCAGTGTTTAGAAACAAGTTTTAGAAGTGTCGCAGAAAGACTAGCATACCCGTTTTCTCTCGTTTCCCAGTCTTCACTCTCGTCCGTCAAATATTGGCAGATCTCATCCATTAGGATTCTTATTAGGACAAAGCTGGAATAATGGCAGACAGGAATATTCTTGATCATATATAGCTCATTAATCCATGTAGGAGTAAAATTTATCCATCTACATCACACATAAATGACTCCGTGGTTGATTCCCTGCAAATTAGCATAAAACTCCTTCACCGCAGGAACGACTACGACAGTTGTAGTGTAGCACAACACTTCCCATCGCCATAGCACAATCATCTCTTCAATTGCTGTCGAACGATTGTTCAATCCTCGATTCATAAATCCACTTTCTTTGATTAATCTCCTCTTTGTCAGCAATTTGTTGAAGATTCGCTGTGCCTCGGAACTAATGAACTTTCTCCAGTCAAACACTCAAAACCTAAGGTTTTCAGTGGAATTGGATGTCATAGGGATGAATTTGGTGGAGTTTCAATTTGTTTTTTGGGTAATACAAACTTAAGAACCGAATTTGGAAGTTTATAGGGAGTAACTCCCGCCTAAAATTGCCAAAAGCTGTCATTTCAAACTTCGGAAACCATCATCCCGCCATTCTCGCCGTCGGCAGCGTCATTGGTGCCGTCAGCGAGCCTTTAGACTTAATTGCCTGGAATCTCAGAAAAATCCCACCGTCGGCGACGTCGATCCCGCGGTCGGCACGCAAGGCAAAAATTTCACAGTTTCGTTTTAGTCCGAATGCGTTCTAATTTTCTCTATGAATCTAATTTTTATGATGAATCAAGGGTAAATATGAGTTGTTGAGTTTAATACTACCACAAACTAACAATAGCTTCAAATAAAAACACTGTAATCACAATAAAAATAAAGATAACTATGGGTTGCCTCCCATAAAGCTCTTGGTTTAACATCGTCAGCACGACCTATCAAGGTAATACTTAGGTTGACTGACCATTAAAACCTCTTTAAATTTTGGTCTTTTACCCTCAAAATATAGCTTCAATCTGTGTCCATTTACTTTAAATCTATTTGCCGTCTTTTGATCTTCAATTTCAACAGCTTCGTAAGTATAAACTTGAGTCACAATAAAGGGTGCTAACCAACGAGACTTCAATTTCTCAGGGAATAACTTCAGCCTTGTATTGTAAAGCAAAACTTCTTATCCTGGTTCAAAGTTCTTCCAGTTAATTTTCCAATCATGACATACCTTTAGTTTATCCTTATAAATTCTGTCGTTATCATAAGATTCATTTCTTAATTCTTCTAATTCATTCATTTGTAACAATATCTTCTCATCAGCATCTTTCAAATTATAAATTGATTCATTAATTGCCCAATATGCTTTATGTTCCAATTCTACTGGTAAGTGACAAGTATTCTAAAAAATCAGCCTATAAGAAGTCATTTCAATAAGTGTTTTATAAGTTGTCTTGTAAGCCCATAATGCGGTATCCAGTCTAGTAGACCAAACTACTTTACTAGGGTTTACAGTCTTCTCAAGTATTTGCTTAATCTCTCTATTAGAAACTTCAGCTAACCCATGAGTTTGAGGGTGATAGGAAGTAGAGATTTTATGAATAATATTGAAATTTTATGCCAATCTCTGAATGTATTTATTCTTGAATGGGATCCTCCATCAGTGATAATCACTCTCGGCATTCCGTCTCAAGTGAAAATATTTTTGATTAAAAATCTTGAAACACTTTTAGCATCACAACAAGGTAGAGCTTGTGCTTCAATCCACTTTGAAACGTAGTCTACCACAATTAATATTTATAAATTCCCAGATGAAGGAATAAATAGTCCCATGTAATCTAATCCCCAAACATCAAAGATCTCAACTACTAACATGAAATTCAGAGGCATTACATTTCTTCTAGATATATTGCCTACTCGTTGGTATCGATCACAAGTTTTTATGTATATGTAAACATCTCTAAAGAGAGTAGGCCAATAGAATCTAGCTTGTAAAATTTTATAAGAAGTTTTATCAATCTCAAAATGTCCTCTAAATTCATAATCATGACATTTCTGAATGATTAGTTTAGTTTCTTCATAAGGTACACATCTTCTCATATTAAAATCCTTATATTTTTTATATAAATTAGGTTCATCCAAAAAATATGTTTTTGCATCATGAATGAATTTTTTTTGCTGTTGCAATGTTAGCATAGGTGGCATAATATCACTTTCAATATAGTTAAGAATATCAGCATATCATGGAATTTTCCACTCATTAATATTATAAAGTTGTTCATCAGGGAAATTGTCTGTAATTTCATTGTCGGTGTGAGATAATTCATGATATTCTAATCTCGACAAATGATCAGTAATTTGATTATCAGTTCCCTTTCTATGAATAACCATAAAATCAAATTCTTACATCAAAAGTATCCATCTAATTAACCTTTGTTTGGCATCTTTTTTTTGCATCAGATATTTAATAGCAGAGTGATCAGTGTGCACAACACATTTAGTCTCAATTAAAAAGATCTAAATTTGTCAAAAGCATACAGTATAATCAGTAACTCTTTTTTTAGTAACATTGTAGTTAATTTGAGCATCGTTAAGAGTTTTACTAGCGTAGTATATAACTTTAAAAATCTTATCGTACCTTTATCCAAGAATAGCTCCAATAGCATAATCACTAGCATCGCACATCAGTTTGAATGGTTTCTCACAGTTAAGTGAAACTGTTGTGATTTGCTTTTCTTTTAATAACTTAAAGGTGTTCAAATAGTCTTCAGTAAACTTAAATTTCTTGTCCTTTTCTAAAAGTTGGCATAGAGGTTTAGTGATTTTTGAAAAATCTTTAATATAACGCCTGTGAAAATCAACATGTCCAAGAAAACTTCTAACCCCTCTTACATTAGTAGGAGGTGTTAATTTAGATATAACTTGAATTTTTGTAGGGTCTGCTTCCATACCATTTTCTAAAGTTTTTTTCCCTTACACAATTCCTCCTGCAATCATAAATTTAAATTTCTCCCATTTTAGAATAAAATTAGTTCTTTCGCATAACTCCTAAAATTTTTCAAGATAATTTAAGCATGCGTCAAATGATGTTCCAAATATAGAGAAATCATCCATAAAGACTTCTATTCCATCATCAATTAACTTACTAAATATAGACATCATACATCTCTGGAATGTTGCAGGTGCATTATATAATCCGAAAAGCATTCTTTGAAAAGCAAAAGTTCCAAAAGGACTAGTAAATGTTGTCTTTTCTTGATCCTCATGAGCAATAGAAATTTGATGGTAGTTGGTATAACCATCTAAAAAACTAAAATATTTATGCTCAGCAAGTCGATCCAATATTTGGTTTAGGAATGGTAAAGGGAAGTGATCTTTTCTAGTGGCAGTGTTTAAATTTCAATAATCAATGCAAATACATCACCCAGTAACTTGTCTGATAGGTACTAATTCATTATTCTCTTTTGCTTCAACAGTCACTCATCCTTTCTTAGGAACACAATGAATTGGACTTACCCAAGCACTGTTTGAAATAGGATATATAAGTCTAGTGTCAAACCATTTCAAAATTTCCTTCTTGACTACTTCTTTCATCATTGGGTTTAATCTCCTTTGTGGATCAACTCTTGGTTTATATTGTTCATCCAATATAAATTTGTGCATACAGATTGAAGGACTGATTCCTTTAATATCAGCTAAGGTCTAACCAAAAGTTTTCTTATATCTTTTTAATGTATCCAAAAGTCTTTGCTCTTGCAAATCTTTTAACTTTAAAGATATATGAACAGGTAATGTAGATGAGTTTCCCAAAAATACAGACTTCAAGAGGTTAGGCAATAGTTTCAACTCAAGTTCAGGTGGTTTTATAATTGACAGAATTAGATTTTTATCAGCATTTCTTGTAATATCCAACGTCTCAAATCTTTCCTAACATAATTTAATTCTTCATTTTCTAATTCTTCTGAAATAACTTCATCTTTGTCTTTAGAATGTTCTTTCTCTTCAAACTATTCTTTAAAATGCTCGTGTAATAGATGTTCACCAATTTTCATGCAAAAACATTCTTTATATCTTTCAACAGCATGATATTTCATAGATTTTGCAATGTTAAAAGTCACTTCTTGATCGTTAACTCTCATAGTTAATTCTCCCTTTTGAACATCTATCATAGCTTCTCCAGTAGCTAAAAAAGGTCTCCCTAAAATTATAGGTATTTCTTTATCTTCCTCCATATCTAAAACAATGAAATCCACAAGAAAGATAAATTTATCAGCTTTTGAGAACAAATCTTCTATAACTCCTTTAGGATAAGTAACAGAATGATCTGCAAACTGAAGAGTTACAGAAGTAGGTGAGACTTCTCCTAATCCTAATCTCTTAAAAATTGATAGAGGCATAAGATTAATGTTGACTCCCATACATATAAAGCTCTTTCATAAATTTTTTTACTGATAGCACACGGTATAGTGAAACTACCTGGATCTTTTAATTTTTTAAGAAGTTTTTACTGAATAATTGCTCTACACTCTTCACTAAGTGCAACAGTCTCATTATCAATGAACTTTTCTTGTTCAAAATATATTTCATAAATTTCACATAATTGGGCATTTGATCTAAAGCTTCTACAAAGGGAATATTTACCGTTAATTTCTTAAGAATTTCTAAAAACTTGGACAATTGTTTATCCTTTTTGTGTTGCTTCAATCTTTGAGGAAATGGTGGTAGAGGTTTCTCCACAGTAATTATCATTGGTGTAAGTGGATATTCTAAATCTGGGTATTCATGATTCTTTTATTTTTCTATATCCACTTTCTCTTTTTCAGTTTCCATTTCTTTTTGCACTCTTATTTCCAATTCTTTTCCACTTTGTAATTGTATCACTTTTATCTATTCTTTTCCTTGATCTTTAGGATTTAATTCCACAGTACCAGGAAAAGTTCCCGATGTTTGGTTACTAAGCACAGTAGCGATATGCCCCAATTAGTTTTCAATATTCTTGATAGCAATTCCTTGATTTTGTAACTGGTTTCCTTGAATTTGTAATTGATTTCCTTGATTCTGCAATTTTTGACCCATGTTTATTATTATCTCTTCCATAGACAACTTCTTTTCCTTAAATTGAGTGTTACTGTTAAATCTTGGAGGATTAGAAGGACTATAATTAACATTTCCTTGGTTGTATGAATTTCCCAATGGGCTTAATGGGTTGTTTGCCCATTGTTGATTTGTAGAAGAATTGTTATTCCAATTGAAGTTAGGATGACTCTTCCAACCTGGGTTATAAAAGTTCGAATAAGGATTATTGGGCCTATTGTTAATAGCATTTAGAGTCTCATAAGAAGGTTGAACATCCACAAATTTTCCAGATGAATTCTCTTTTATCATAGTAGATGTTGGAGAATAATTCATTCCATAATGATCTAATTTCTTTGATATTCCAGCAAACGGTGAAGCTGACATAGATATTACATCAGAATCCTGAATACTAGCTACTCTTTTAGGATTTACCCTTTTATAGGTCCATAAAAAATTTTTGGTAACCATCTCTTCTATTAACGAATAAGCCTCACCAAAAGGTTTTGACATTAAAGAACCCCCCGCCGCAGAATCTATAATCGATCTAAGAGATCCCACTAATCCATTGTAAAAAGTTTGAATTCTCAACCAATCTGGTAACGAATGATGTGGGCACTTCCTAAGAAGATCTTTAAATCTCTCCCACGCTTCATATATTGACTCTCCATCAATCTGACAAAATGATGTTATGTCATTTCTATGTTTAGCAATTTTGGATGGAGGGAAATATTTAGAAAGAAATTTTTGTGAAAGTTCTCCCCAAATTCTAATAGATCCAGGTGTTAACGAATTTAACCACATCTTAGCCTTATCCTTAAGTGAAAAAGGAAAAAGTCTAAGTCTAACAACATCGTTTGAAACTCTGTCATATTTAAAGGTAGCATAAATTTATAAAAATCTAGCGAGGTGTAAATTAGGATCTTCATTTGGTGTACCTCTGAATTGATTGTTTTGTACCATTTGGATAATAGCAGGTTTAAGCTCAGATGAATTAGTAGCTGCATCCGGATTTTGGATAAATAAGTAAATTTCATCTGCTGTAGGATTTGCATAATCTTGTAGAGGTCTCGGTTGAAGTTCATTTTATATTTCTTGATTGTTCACGTTGTTTTCCATTGTGTCAGGATTTCTAGGTTCTTTTCTTAGTTTTCTAATTCTCCTAACAATGCGTTCTAATTCCGAATCGTAGGGTATAAGATTTTCAGGTCCAAATTTATGCATACAATTGAAATCAGTACACAAAAAAATAGTTAACTAGATATAAAAATAAGTTGCAATTCAAGTAAAAGTTTTCTAATAGTCCTAATTTGTCTGTTACTATAATTATGATATATATATA
>NEWO01000148.1:832292-845565 GCA_003013225.1 Phalaenopsis aphrodite | reverse complement strand
AACATCAAGAGAAAACTCATTACAGAGACGTAACAAATATGGGATGCATCAAAAAGATCATGGAAGAGTTCATGCAATTAGAGAAGCATAAGCTAAAGAGTCCATATTGGTGGTGCATCCTTGAAGTACTCCTTGTTCTAGATGGCATTCACTATGGAAAGTATTGCATATTTCCTCCACAATCTATTGAAATATTGCAAATACCATCAATATCATAACCACAACATGCAGGAATGGGCATTTGCTACATTATGGAAAATCCAAAATCTGGGATTTTGTTGAAAAAACTTGAAGTAAACTCATGGTGAAATGTTTTTTACGAAATAATCCTACTTGGAGAGTTAGATTTTTTTATTTTGTAATTTATTTGTAATTTATTTGGATTTTCATAGAACTTCAAATGACTCCATGAGTAAAGAGAGAAAGGCTATCAGATGATTTTGATGCATGAAGATTTGTCATTTTCAAAGCCCAACATAGTTATAACACTCAAATAGAATCAAGAAAATTGATCAAGGAATGGCCATTAGCTAACTCGGGTGGCAAGATTGAGAGGTTGACATCACCAAAAATTGGGAAAGGTTTTACTACTCCACTGCAGTACCGATTGTACCAATGATTCGTGATTTTTATGCTAACTGGAGGTTCACTGCTGGCAATCACATCCTTGTAAGAGGTAAGCAAGTTGAACTTTCTAGAGAAGGGATCAATGCTTTTTATGGGATGAGGAATGTTTTCATGACAAATACATTGCATTCATGATGATTTTTTCATCATTGAATGAAGTGATTTCCTATCTAACTGATGGAAGAGGAGAATGGAGGATTAAAAATAATAATAAAGTTAACTTCTTTACTTCCATGTTGACTATTCAGTCAAATGAATGACGCCACTTCATCTCTGCTAATATATTGCCCACAAATCATCTAACCAGTGTTACGAAGGACAGAGCTACATTAAACTATTGAATTCAAAACAAGAAAGCAATAGATATTGGTGCTCTTATAGTTTATCATGCTTGTAGCATAACTAAGAGCTCTACAACTAATTAAAAAGTCACACTTTTCAACGCAAGTATACGTATTGCTCAAGTAATAAAGGGCTCTAATGGAATGAATTGAAGCTATTGCTATACTAAGATGTGATGCTCGGAGTGTTTCTATATTTCTAATTAAAAATATTTTTACAAGATATGGAATGCTGAGAATAATTACTACTGATGGAGGATCTCATTTTAGAAATAAGAGAATCGAAAAATTAATTAAGAAATATGATATTATCCATAGATTCTCTACTGCTTATCATCCTCAGCCTAACGATCTATTAGAGATATCAAATCGTGAAATTAAACAAATTTTAGAAAAATCTATAAATCCTTATAAATTAGATTGGTCTGCTAGATTAGATACTACATTATGGGCATACATAATTGCTTATAAGACTCCCACAGGAATGTCCACATTAAAACTTATTTTTGGAAAAACATGTCATTTACAAGTAGATTTTGAGCATAAAGCATTTTGGGCTATTAAGGAATTTAATTTTAATTTAAAGGATGCTGGTGAGAAAAGATTATTGCAACTCAATGAACTTGTTGAAATTAGAAAGGAAGCATATGATAATACAAAAATCTATAAAGAGAAAATGAAAATATGACATGATCAGAAGATTATTCAAAAGAAGTTTGAACCTGGATAAGAAGTTTTACTATATAATATAAGATTGACATTATTTCCAGAAAAAAAACTATAATCCAGATGGATAGGTCCATTTAGAATGATTAAAGTCTATCATTATGGAACTGTTATTATTAAAGATCCTAACACTAGAAATATATTTAAAGTTAATGAGTATCAATTGAACATTATTATGAAGAGCACATACCAAAATTTAAAGAAGTTTTAATGTTAAGTCAACTCAGCTAATCAAACGGTATGTCAAGATGACGATGTTAAACCAAGCGCTTTGTGGGAGGCAACCCATATATATATATATATATATATATATATATATATATATATATATATTTATATATTACTATTTTGTTTGATAAGTGTTCATATATTAGTAGATAATAATGCTACCCAATTTTATATATTATAAACTAAGACAAATATTGGTATTAGAGGAAAATTTGAAATTGAATTGAACAAAAATATGAAAAGACTCAATTTTAGCCTCTGGCACCGACTACGGCAACATGAGCACTAACGCAGCTCGCAGACAGACCAAAGCGCCAACAACGCCATCGGGAGCTTCGATGACGCTGATAGCAGTTTGACAATTTAGGACAAATTTTGGAGAACTTTGGTGGGATTTCAGTCTATAATAACCGCAGGGAGGTGTTTTTAAAGTCCTAAAAACTGCCTTGGACGACTAGAAGCTTCCTATTTTTGAATTCCATGGCCTCCAATTCAAGAAATTCTTCTAGGTATGGAGTTTTCAATAGAAGAAAGTTTCAGTTTTGATGCACAAAGATTATACGAAAAAGTTATTACAAAGAGGAGGCTTATCAAGGAGAGAGGCTTTGTCAATCACAAATTGATTAATCCAAGTTCTCTGATTTATAAAATCATTGCACAAAGATGATGGGAAGTTCTGTGCTACACTACCGCTGCAATTGTTGTACCAATAGTGCATGAATTCTATGCCAACTTACATGAAATTACCCAAGGAGTTATCTTCCTATGAGGTAAGGTTGTACCATTTACTCGAGCACGAATAAATGAATTGTATATGATAGAAAGCGTTCCAATCTGTCATTATACAAATTTTATCCCTACTAGAGATTTGATGCAATGCCTATAATTTTCTGGCGGATGAAAGTGATATTTGGGGAATGTGAGATGAAGGATATGTTAGTTTCTCTGCTTCATTGCTTAATACAATATCGAAGTAGTGGCATTTCTTCATTTCTGCAAAATTACTCCCTGCCATGAAGATTAGTAGAGTCACTAAAGAAAGTGCTATTTTGAACTATTTCATTCAAATAGAAAAACACATTGATGTAGGATTTATTATTTTTAAATATGTTATGAGTATTATTATGAATGGGCCAATTTATGGGCTTGTGCATCCTTCCACAATGTTTTTAGTTTGCAGTCAATCTCAAGCTCCATATGAAAGTTGGGAAAAAGTTTTATTTCCTTGGGGGCTCATGATTCCTATTGATGATAATTATGTTGAGAATGAGAATGAAGCATTAGATACTATCTTAGATCATTCATCACATGCTTCAACTCCATTGATGCCAACAACTGTTGGAAGTTCACTTCCTTTGGAAAAGAAACTAAAGAAAATTGAAAGAAAACTTCAGAGTCTTACAAATGCAATAGGAAATCTTAACTACCTTTTCGATCACCCATATTGGAGGATGAAAGAGAATTTTGATCATGCTGGAGCATTTGAAGCAGGATTAGTGCTAATGTTTAAAGAAAAAGGATGAATCGAAGAAAATTTGATTGATCAATTTCCGTACCGATCCTTCTACAATTTGTACGTTCATTATCAGTCTATGGGAAATATTAGAGAAGGAGAAAACACTAAAGATGAGGCAAAATAATTAAAGAATTTGGACTCTCTGCAAGTTTAAAATACATATGTACTTATGTGATTGTGTGGATTTGATTTAGTTTGCTTTGCTTTAGAATTCTGAACTTTGATTCTGTGTATAGTTTTGTGTCAGTGTTTAGTGTTGTGTCTTGATTTCGATGTTGATTTATGATTTAGTTTTCTTAATATGTGTAAAAGTGTGATTAGAAAATTGTGTTTTTAAAAGTGTATTTTCATATATAAAAGTTAGTTTGTTGTTGTTTGTTAAAATGATTATTTGTGAAAGTATTGTTAGATAAATATTTGTGTTTAAAAATAATAAATACTAAGAAGACTTTGGAGAAAATTGAAAGGAAATTGAAAATTGAAAAAATAAAAAAATAGACTTTTTGGCCCGCGGCGCCGATGGCGCTGACATGGGTGTCGACGACTCCCTCGACCCAAGTACAGCATTTAACCCTTTAAAATTCACAATTTTCACCGTAAATTGCCATTTTTACCCTTTGACTCACCTTCAACCTATGGTTTTTGCACTTAGAACTCGCATTTGTTTGGATTTGAGGCAATTTTAAGGCAAAGGAACGTTGGATTTCATCTTCTCTAGATAAGAGCTACACTTTGAATTAATTTTATTTATTTATTTTCACCAAGGATTTATCTCACATTGTCGAGATCCAAAAATTTTGGAATTTTTTATGAGATTTTGAGAAAATCCTTTGGTGAAGAACTTTTACTTAGTAGATTTAAGTTTAAAGCGTTTTACATTGTGATTTTCAGAATTTTTTGAATTTATTCAGAATTTTTCAAATTTTCTCTAGATTTCTTATGGCACCAAGAATGAGCAAAGGAAAAAGAAAGGTAGATTATGATGAACAAAAATTTGTTAGCTTCAGAGCTAGTGCTCGATTCAATAGTTTACTTGAGCATAAAAAAGTAATTACGAATTGTGGTTTTAATAATCTGGGTGGAGAAGTTGAGTGATTAATCAATGCTTGGCAGTGGGAAAATTTCTATTATCTTACTGTCGATGCAATTATTGGTGTACTAATGGGATTCTATGCAAATTTTAGTTAGGCATCTGACGACTTTGTTTTTGTTCATCGGAAAAAGGTGGAGTTTTCTCCAATAAAAATTAGTGAGCTTTATCAGGTAGAAGATATTTACAGTTGCCAGTATAAATCATTTTCTGCTACAAATGAGGTCTTGAATGATGTTATTTCTTTTTTGACTAATGGAAGAGGAACCTAGAAAGTGAAAAAGGGTGTTAAGGTAAACTTTCCTCTTTCTATGCTTAATGTAATATCTAATGTTTGGCATTACTTCATTTGTGGAAGAATGATTCCAACAAATCTTCATAGTAAGGTGAACAAAGATAGAGCAATCCTGAACTTCTGTATTTAGCAGATGATGAGAATAAATGTAGGCTCTATTATTTATATGAACAACATATCCATTGCTTTGGGAGAGCCCACTTGTGGTTTGGCACACCCTGCACTTATTGTTACACTCTGAAAACAAGCAGAAGTTGATTTTAGACCTGTGGAAGAGAAGATTGAGCCTCTAAAACCTATCGGGTCTACCAAAATAAAGACATATGAATCTCATGTTGGATGGAGGTATGGAATTAAGACCAGAGATCTTCCAAGAACATTTAGACCAGATGATGATCCAAAAGGGAGATATCTTAAGAATGGATCATAAAGTGCAAAACATGGATGCCAAAAATGCTCACACTGATGATTTGATATGATAAAAGTTTGAATATGATGTTGCTTAAGATGTGGCGCTGGTGAGATACATGAAGGGTGATCATTCAGTTTAGTTTCCTACTCACCCTATTCTTACTCCATATCAGCGACAGAATTTGGATGTTGAAGAAGAAGATGATGATGATTGGTGATTTTTCTTTTAGTTTATGTATGATTGTACTTTGTTATTTTTTTATTATTTTCGTTATATTTTTTATACTGTTTGTTTTTAGATTATGAGACTGTTTTATTTTTGATGTTATGTTGTGAAACTGTAGTTTATAAAATTGTTTTCATTTCTGGAATGGAGTTCAATTCTGTTGTTATTTTTTATATTTTGTTAAATGTATTGTAATTAACTCTTTCTCAATAGATTTTATATGTATTATGCACAATTTAATGTTTTAAGTATTGTAGCTTTTATATATTAGCACATGCAGTATTTCAGAATTAAGTTTTAAAATTGGAACTTTCAAGAGGTATGTCTTTTCTTTATATATTTTCTGTTTTCTTCCACCCTTTATTTTTCAGTTCTTCATGTTAAATCTTTTAGAAATTTAAGTTTGGGGGGCGGGGGCAAAGAAAAATATTTTTTTTGAAAAAAAGAAAGAAACTTAATTTTATTTGTCCTCCCTTAGCTATATTTTCAAAAAAATAAATAAATTTAACATGACCTTTGGTATTAAGGGTTAACTTTAGATAACTATATTCATTTTCTAAATATATAATGAATTTAAGTAAAAATTTTTAATAATAAAGGTTAATTTTAGAGATTAAGATATTTGGCATAAAAGAAAAAGACTATGTTTTTCTATTCTAAGTAAAAAAAAAATTGTAGTTTTGAATTATTAAAAATCTGAAAGGTTCATGTAAGAAGAAAAGAATTAAACTATATGAAATATTTAAGCTAGTATAAATTTGTTAAATGAAAAAATGTGAAAAGAGTTTGACTTTAAGAAGAGGATAGTGAAGTTCAAAATCATTAAAGGCTACCCAGATATAGTAATCCTCACACATAAAAAAAGAGAGAGAGAAAAGAATAAGCAAAGAAAAGAAAAGATGTGGAGAGAAGCTTGAGGAGATGCCTAATTAAAAATTGGCTTCACTTGAATCAACTTAAAGAGGAAGACTTGGCTACATTTTCTAAACTTTTATTTGAGTATTAATTTATTTAGTAGTAAAGTTTTATGAAGTTCTTTTTCATATGAATACTTTAAGTGGCGTTAATATCACAATTTGTATTTTTTCTTGAAAAGAATAGAAAATCATAAATGTTTGACTTGATTGCTAAATATTCTTATACCTTTAGTATTAACTGGAGTTGTTCTGAATTTTTATTATGCTATTGTATTTAGTTTACTAAGATATGGAAATCTAAAAGTTAAATTCTTTTTCATAAGTCAAATTTTTATCTAGTAGAAGAGTTACTTGAGGACAAGTAATATGAAAGTTTGGGGGATTTTGAAACATCAAAAATATATGTATTTTTAGACTCATATTTTATACTCATTTTTTGTGATATTGCACTTTAATGGAACATATTTTTATGTTTTCTTGAACGTTGTTGAATTTTAGAACTTGAAGCAAAAATGAAGCAAAAAATGATGAAATTTGGAGAAAAAATGAAAAAGTTGAAAATTTATTCAACACCGAAGGCGCCCGACGACACCGTCAGATAGAGAGTGGCAATTAATTAAATTAACAATGGTGTCGATGGCGCCAGAATGGGGGGCGACGACGCTTATGGTGGTTCAGGTCTTGTTTCTAGAAGATTCAACAAATCTGGAAAATTTTTGAAGAGTTTTTGGACGCACCTATTGGAAAATCAACTATAGGCTCTATTTGGTGCCAAAATTAATCAGAAAAACTCTCTCTCTTGGTCATTATTTTCCCCCTCTTCATTCCTCTTCGCACCTCCTTGTGCACCTCCTTGCTCATTTTCACCACACTTCGCCTCCATACACTTTTTTCATCTTCATTCCACCACCTTTTAGGATTCTATTAGTGATTTTTCTTTAAGAGTTTAGAGCTTTTATGGTGAGATTAAGTGTGAATTCTTCTGTGAGAGTATTGGAAAAAGAGAAAAGTGAGAGATTTCTTCTTTCTACATTTCCTAGAAGTGGCTACAAGGGATTTGCTTTAAGATAGAGTTTCAGATAAGTGTCATATGCTTATTAGAGTTGTACGAACTTTCTTTAACATATGAAATTTGTGTTTTGTTCTATCATTCTCATGAAGCTTGAGTAGTTTACTTTATCTTTCTCCCTACTCTGAGATATGGTGAAATGAAGAGATAATATGGATGTGCAAATATTAAAATATAAAATAAATTAAGATGATTTTTCAACTGTGAACTTAATTTACTTTTTGATCTAGCCAATTGAATTGTTAAAATGTGTTGTGAAACATGAGATTCAGAAAATGGAGTATGAGTTCTACAATAGAGTGTGAATCACATTTATTTCCATGAAGGAGAATTTTGTTCATGGAATTAAGTAAAAATAACTAAGGAAATATACTTTGTTGAGTGTAGAATTGAAGAATATTTAGGGTGATAAAATAAAATCACCAATTCACTCTTAGTGTTTAAAAACTATAGTAAGAGTTAGCCTTCAGGTGAAGGGAAGTGGGAGCTCTAGAGTCAGAGCCAGTATCCTCCTAGCCTAGCCACAAATTTAGGGATTAAACCTAGGTTTAGCCAATGATTTTCCATAACACTGTATCAGGGTAGAGAATTAAAACTACTTCTATTTAGCGCAATACATATTACAACCATTTATCTCATCACATTTTACTAAAATCTCATTGTAGTGGGAAAAATGCTTTTTCACATAAGAAGCCTTCATCACATAAACATAGTTTAATAGTTTAGTAGCTACTATTTAAACTTTATATTTCAATTTTGTTATTAGTTAAATAATTTAGTTATGATAATATCTCAAC
Source organism: Phalaenopsis aphrodite (assembly GCA_003013225.1). NCBI lineage: Eukaryota > Viridiplantae > Streptophyta > Magnoliopsida > Asparagales > Orchidaceae > Phalaenopsis > Phalaenopsis aphrodite. The sequence goes on along the minus strand of NEWO01000148.1, from coordinate 837,322 downwards.
ATTTTAAATTAGTGACAGTAATTTTGTTTTGAATTTCTGTGAATATCTTATTAAATTTATCATTTCAAATTTAAACCTTCTCCGTAGGATCAATATTTGGGGCTTAAATAGAAAGTCCTTTATTACATAATTACGATACATATACTTGCATAGAATCCCAACATTAATTGATTAAATTTATTATTCATAAATATTTCATCAAGTTTTGGCACCGTTGCATAGTAGAGTCAACTATATAATTTTTACACAACTATATTCTCGGGATCAAGTTGGCACCTTTATCGGGGAAGGTAACGATAAGTTAAATAGATTTGGTAAATTAGGAAACTTAGAGATAATATAACTATAAAAAAAGTTTGAAAATTCAAAATCCAAAAAGAAATATATTTTTATTTAAGAGTTATTTTTAAGAATTTTTTCTTTGTTTATTATATTTGTTTATGTAAAATATTGAATCTGAAGGTTTAGTACCTTACAATTCAGGAGCATACTACTAGAAAAAATTGAAAACAAAAAAAAATAAAAAATTTAAATGAAGTGGTGAATAAGTTGAATAGTCAAATAAATAAAAATCGACAGTCCTTTAAAAGATTATGTTAATCCAACAGTAGATGAACTTCACTTAACTATTAAAAATCCTGATGTTGTTGCTAGTTCATTTAATCTTAAACCTGCTATTATCCAAATGGTATAAAATAATCAGTTTGGAGGAACACCCAGTGAAGATCCAAACTTACATCTTGCTAGTTTTCTTGAAATTTATGCTAATTTTAAATATGACGGAGTGTCTAATGATGTTGTTAGACTTAAACTTTTTCCTATTTCATCAAGGGATTAAGCTAAGTCTAGGTTAAATTCATTAGCTCCTGGATCTATCAGAACTTGAGGAGAACTATCACAAAAATTCTTAGTTAAATAGTTTTCACCCTAAAAAACTACTAAACTTAGAAATGATATTACATCGTTTTGTTAGTTTCAAGGGGAAAATATATATGAAGCTTGGGAAAGATTTAAAGACCTTCTTAGAAAATGTCCACCCCATGCTCTACCATATTGGTTAATAATTCAAACATTTTATAATGGATTAGTAGGATCACATAGATCTATTATAGATGTTGCTTTATTCTTTTTGTTTTTAGTTATATTGTGAAATTCAAGAGTGTTTAAAATAACTTCAAAAGTTTAGTGGGGGATTTGAGATAAGTTTTTCCTTTTATTTTGAACTACTTTTGGTCTTAAACGAAACTTCTTGTTGGTTTTACAATGATTTCTACTTTTAAACTAAAGTGTCATTTTATTTTCTCCATGGATTCTGAGTAGTTTTCCTTATCTTTCTCCTTAAAATGATAAGTAATTAAAAGTGTTGGATGGAAGTTGTGGAGAGTATTGATCTTTAATGTTGGATGAATTTGTGATGATTTAAATCCATGTACTTCATTTACTTCTTGATTTGGCCTATCCAGATGTTAAAATTTGTTCTGAGAACATGTAAGAACTGGGTTGTTATTGTCTCAGTCAACAATTGAAAAGAATCACATGAGGTTGTATGAATGAGAATGCAATACATATAATTGAGTGCAAGAGTTAGAGGACTTTAATGTGATAGGTTAAAACCCCCAACTTGGTTTATTGTTTTAGGTTCTGATAAAAGATGTTAGCCCCCAGATAGAGGGAATTGAGAGAACTCTAGAGTGAGAGCTGATATCTTCCCTGCCTAGCTAGTTTTTGGAGCTATTCAAACTTTAAATTAGCCAATGTTCTTTATAGCATCTCTAGTAAGGGTAAAGAATATTATTGCTCTTATTTGACACAACACAATTTGCATACTTTCACAACAAAATTCATATACTTATTACTCGTTCATTATAAGGAGAAAGATATTTTCATATCAAGTGCTTGTTTTTTACATAAATTGAAGTTATATTTAGAAGCTTTATTATTTTGTCAAAATATCAAAAATACCCAAAAGAATTGAATTTTATATAATGAGAAAATATCTATTGTTTAAGTGATTGTCTTTTTAAAATAGAAAGTTTGTGCATATTTCGTATTTTCCCTTTGGGTTCGATATTCAGGTCTTAATTAAAAAGTCCTTTATTACTTGATAATGATACATATACTTGTGTAGTATCCTAATATACATATAAATTAGAAAGTTAAATTCTTATTTTCTACAGGTTCAAGTTCTTGGTTCTATTGCAAATTAAGAATACATTAGTGAAAAACATCATTAAAGTCATTGTTATAATGTTGCATATAGATAGTTAGGATCAATTTTTTTGTGCCGTTGCCGAGGAAGATTTCAAACATTTAGTGAAATCAAAATTTCTATTTCTAGAAAGTCTTATTTAAACTTTTAAAAAATTATTGTAGGAATATCTTATGATAGTATTTTATTTTATGTTAGTGTATGCGTAGTTCAGGTTCTGAAGAACGAGTGCCCTACGATTCTCAACTAGAGAAGACTATTGCAAAAATTAGAAAAAAAAATTTAAAATTTTTGAAAAATCTAAAAAAATTACAGAAATGACAAACCAAAATGCTGAAATTCATCAAGAATATAAACCTTTACGAGATTATGCCAACCGTACGGTAGATGAACTTCATTGTAATATTTAAAAACCTATTGTAGTGGCTAATTCATTTGAACATAAAACTGCTATTATCTAATCAGTTTGGGGCATCAGCAAATGAAGATTCAAATTTACATCTTGTCAATTTTTTTAGAATTGTGCACTACATTTAAATATGATGGTGTATATGATGATGTCATAAGACATAGTTTATTTCCTTTCTCATTGAGGGATAAAGCTAAGATGTGGTTGAATTCGTTAGCACCTGGATCTATCAGAACTTAGGGTGATTTAGCACAAAAATTCCTTGCTAAATATTTTCCACCATAAAAAACTACGAAGCTTAGAAATGATGTCACATCTTTTAATTTGTTTAAAGGGAATTTATTAATGAATCATGAGAACGATTTAAAGAACTCTTAAGAAAGTGTACACACCATGCTATACTAGATTGTTTAATGATTCAAACCTTTTATAATGGATTAGCTGGCTCTTAGATCTATTATCGATGCCGCTGCTGGTGGTTCGTTGGTGTCAAAATCATTTCATGATGCTTATGCTTTAATTGAAGAAATTGCTACCAATAATTTTTAATGGGCTTCTAAGAGGTTGAATCCTAAAAAAGTAGCAAATATTCTTGAATCTAATGCATAAACTATGTTAGCAAATCAAGTTGCTGCAATTTCAAGGATGTTAGACCAATTTGGAATGAATTCATCTCAACCTATCTCTATGATTGAAGAGAATTCATTAGGCCAAATGGTAGATTCTCAAGCATCATTAGAAACTTTGAATACCATAAATAACAAGTAGAATAACCTATATTCAAATTATTATAACCCAGGTTGGAAGAACCATCCCAACTTTAATTGGAATAATACTACGGGTGATAATAATTAGCAATGGGGGAACATCAGGGAAACCCATTGGGAAATTGGAACAATCAAGGGAATATTAAATATAGATGTGCATATACTCCAAGTTTTAACAGAAATCCATAATTTAAGGAGAAGAAGTTATCTTTAGAAGAAGTGGTGTTACAAATGGGAAATCAGTTACAAAATCAAGGAGATACAATTAGAAATAATGAGAATCAACTTGGACAAATCACAAATTCATTAAGTAATAAATCCCAAGGAACACTTCTGTTGACCTCACTTTTGGTTGAGTTCTAGAAACTTCTTTAGTATCCTAGGTCTAGCCATAGGACTTTCCTATTGACTGTCTTAGAAAACTAGAAAAGGTAACCCCACCATTAGAAATTCAAAACTCTTCTCTTTACTTAACTTGAAGTTCCACATATTAGTCTTAACCTCTAGTATATAGTAGGTAAGATCATTATGAGAGAATTTAAGAAGAATTCCTATAGGACTACTTGGCCTTAGGATTGACCCTGGATATTAGTTTGGAGTTAGGGTAAACGATACCCTCACAATATTCTGGCTAAAACCAATACATAAGATCTCAAAATGAGGGTTTTATTGATCCATGGTTCATTTAGAATGGATAGCTATCCAATTCTATTTGAAATACTAATCTTGGGTCTTTTGCCCCAGACACCCCCAAATTACCTAACTGCCCTTAAGACCATCCTTTAATCCAAAATCCAAAAAATCCCATAAAATTCCCATAAAATTCCAATAAATCCCAAATATTCTCAATTTTATTTTATTCAACTACCACATGGCCCAATTTGGTCAATTTGGCCATCTTTAGCCAAAATACCCTCAAAATTACCAAAATTACTAAAATACCGTCGGTATCCCAAACTTTCCTAAAACCTCCAAAATCACTCCAAATGTCCTCAAAACCCATTTGGACCCATCAATTTTATTCAATTTGACCAATTTGACCATTTTGAGCAAAACCCCCAAATTGCCTTTAAAGGCCCAATTTCCCCAAATTTACTTTAAATGTCCATCAATTTGGATCCAATCTCTCCCAATTTCAATCCTAAACTCAAATTCACCTTACATACGACCAATTTAAACCAAATCCAAGATCAATTGGTCCATAATTGGAGCCCAATTTTGATTTGGGTCAAAACCCCCAATTTTGACCATATGACTTAATCTCACCCAAGTGAACCCATAGCCTTGTAAATTGGCCTGATTAAATATTGCAAAATCATTACAACATTCTTACACATCAAAATCAACCATCAATTGGCCTTGGTGAAGCCTCAAACCCATTTAATTTTGGCCTAAATCCAAAATTCACAAATTAGCCCTAATATTGGCTAACACCCCAAAGTTCAACATTTGAATGCCTTAAACTTAAAATTGGCATCCAATTTTTATTGAAAATCCTTTATAAGGTCATTTGTGACAAAATACAACAATCAATTTGAGCTTAGTCCAAAGCTAGCTCAATTTTGACCCAAGTTAGATCCATATGTCTAATTTGGGTCTAAAATTAAAACCCACCAAATCCATCCAAATTGACCACCAAATCAAC
>NEWO01000148.1:800227-810763 GCA_003013225.1 Phalaenopsis aphrodite | reverse complement strand
CTACATAGAGGACCCAAAATGGGATTTCCACTGGTCCATGGCTTATTGATGGTGGTTGGCACTACAACTCTAGTAAGATACCCAACCTATCCTTTTACCCCTAAATTCCCCAAAATTACTTAGATACCTATGGTACCCCAAATTTGGCCAAAATTTCCAAATCTACCCAAAATCAACTTGGTACAAAAATTATTTCAAACACCTTGAAAACACCCAAACTACCCAAAATGACCAAAATTGGCCAAACTACCAAAATACCCCTCCTTACCCAAAAATTCCAAAAAATCCAAAAAATCCCAAAAACCCCTCAAATATTCTTAATTTCATTTTTCTCAACTATCACATGACCTAATTTGGCCAATTTGACCATATTTGACCAAAACCCCCAAATTGTCCGTTAAAGGCCCGTATTTTCCCCAAATCACTTCAAATGTCTATCCAATTGGTATTAATCTCCCCCAATTTCAATTCTAAACTTAAATTCACTCTCTATGTGACTAATATAGACCAAATCCAAGCTCAATTTGTCCATCATTTGAACCTAACTATGATTTAGATCAAAACCCACCCCAATTTTGGCCCCATGACTTGGTTCCACGAAATTGAACCCACGACCTACTCCATTCGTCACAATTTGTGTTAAAAAACCTTCATAACATCTCCATACATCAAAATTGGCCTTCAATTGTCTTTGGTGAGGCCTCAAATTCATTGGATTTCAACCTAAGTCCAAAAACCCCAAATTAGCCACAAATTGACCATGTCTCAAAGTCACACCAAATTGATGGCCTTAGCACAAAATTTCCAGTCCAACCCTTCATAAAAAATATTCACAACATCTCCCTTGATTATTTGAACCATTAAATTTGAACTTAGCCCAAGGCTAGCCCAACCTAGACCCATATCTAGCATAACATGCCCAAATTGACCAAAATTCAAAAATTCCTCAAATTGACCTACCAATTGAACTCAAAATCACTTCAACCCTTCACCAAAAATCTTCATAAAAATCATCTACACAATGTTTATCAATCAATTGGGTCAATTGACATGGCTAACTTAGCCAAAACCCAAGGTTTGATCACTTGAAACCACATTGAACCCATGCACTAAAGATGGCCTAACTACCACAAAGTCACCAAATTAATAACTCCACAGCCATTAGTTGGACCCTAGGGACCAACCTAAACCTCTTTAAACCACCTAAACTGAGCGATGGACCAAAGGTACCCTAAGTTAAGGGATTTCATGCCATATTTGCTTAAGCTAAGGATATTTTTTGCGAAAATAATACCTAAATACATTATTTTTTGTGACATATTCCCCTGGCTCACCTGACCTCCCTAGCCACCTCTCCTGGCCGGACGGCCAGTCTAGTGGCCTGAAAATGGCTAGACTGAGAGCCACCCCCATGGGATTAAACAAAATTCAAATATCGAGGCCACCTCATCCAATTTGAAGCTTAGAGCCTCTTTGCCCTCCACCTAGGCAGTACATTTCACCCCTCAATTGCCCATGACAGTAAGCCTAAGACCATTTTTATAAAATGCTCCCCTCCACGGCCATGGAGGGAGAGCTAAAAATTTCTCTAAGAGACTTCCCCAAATTGATCCCAGAGCCTTTTTAAGACCTCCTCAGTGCAACCCAACCACCATATTGCCCTGAATCCCCTTGCTGGAGCCCAATTTTTTAGCTCAAAACATTGTCAGAGACAGGAGAAAGCTCTCCACACCTCTAAACTCTGCCAAATTCAATTTAATCTCACCCACACCTTCACCACATTGAGGGAATCCAAAGCCCTATCAAATCCCCCTTCCACAGAGCCATTAGCATAACTCTAGACCAACACCTGAAATCGACCTTGGTCGAATTTGGGTCTGTACATTTTACCATAACAAGAGGCTTAATCCCTAGCTTCTTTGGACCCCAAAGAATGTACTAAGACTCTCTAATTGAAGCTTCCCTTCTCAGAGCCAAGTTATGGAACCTCTCCTCCTCTCGAGCTTATTTTGATTCTCCATTGAATTAGGCTTAATTTAATTGCATGATTACCGTATGGATATGTTCATCTCACTTAAACAAGTCCATAGGATCAAACCCGAGGCAATTTTATTGAGTCTAGGTTGAGATCTTAGGGTTTTAGTGTGGACGGTCACAAGATCACTCTATCAGGGACGACCATGGGAAGCCATCCGATCGCGCGTGTATCGGATGGACGGAGGAGATCGAGCTAGACATCATTTCATTACATGAACCATGGGCCGAGTCAGCAGCTACGTGGATGGAGGCGTCTAACCAGGGCGCGCCACGCGTGCTTTTGGAGCTGCCTAGGATCCGGTCAGCGCCGCACGTTTAAATAGATAAATAGGGATTTAAAAAAATTAGAAAATGATCTCTAACTTTAAAAATTCATATCTTGGTGTAGAAAAATCATAAAGATAAAATAAAAATACCCACTTGCCCAATGAATAAAGGAGAATAATGTGGAAATGATTTGGAGTCCATTTGATAAATATTTTATTTTTAATTAATTAAACATTGATTTGGGTGTTTTCATTCTCCATGCATGTAGTAATAACACCATGACTTGAAATTTTAGCATGTTGTTGCCTCTGTTATAGGGAACATTCCCTAATTTTTCCGAAGATAGAGAAGGTCCCTAGATAGAGAATCATATTTATCAAGTTTATTTCCATTATTTACTTAAAATAACCATGGAAATTAGAATGTTGCTTAGAAAGATCCAAGAAAATTTTGGAAGGTTTATGATGAACAGAAAACCTTTAGGAAAATTTCTCATGAGTCAAGTCATTCAAAATACACTTAATCTTTACTAACCCTAAATCACTAAGATAATTAATTCTAAAAAATACAAACAACAAAATGACTTGATTTTTTATCTCCATTATTTTTTAGGATCCAAAGAAGTCACCATAAAAACTTTAAAACATCTTGAGTTCATTTGGTAACTTAAGTTAATTTTTAAAGATAAATAACATTTTTGGCACTAAAATGATTTTTAAAAATCAAAATATAACTTAAAAAATTATAAAATTTGGTTTTTTTGAGTTCTCTGTGATTAGGGGTAATTTCTAAAAATAAAATGGTATTTAAAATTAAAACTTCATTTTTAGCATATTTTAAATATTTAAATAAATAAAAATCCATAAAAATCACAAAAATAATGAAATACATGGAAATATTATAAATTAATTCCTAAACACTTAAGAATAATTAGAATATCTTTACTGATTTTCTAAATAAAGATACTGAATTTTAAAGTTTAGAAATAACTTTTAAAGGCTAAAAATGGGTTTTCATTAAAAATAATTCCAATAAATCAAATAAAACTCAGAAAAATATAAAATTTTCTTCTCTAAGTTCTCTGACCTCAAGAAGATTTTTCAAAAATATAAAACTTAATTTTCCCCATTTAAAATATTTTATATTTAATAAATACCCCAGAACTTAAAATAAATCTTAAAATTCAAATAAAATTAAAAAAAAACATGAAAGTTCGTCGAAAGGCTAAAAACATGAAAGTTCGTCTGAAGGCTTCTCTACTCTAGGTTTACCTCTTGTAAAATTTTAAGGGATTAAGATTTACTTTGGTCAAGTTAGGAATTTTCTTTTTGAAAAATCATATTTTTGCATAAAAATAATTATATAAATTAAATTAAATTCTCAAAAATCAAATTTTCTCCTCTGATGTCTTAATTGAGCCATGAACGAGGTAGGATAAAAATTTCAAAGTCATTTGAATTGAATTTGACAAATTATGAAGTGTTAGAGCCTTAGGGGCAAATGTGTAATTTAATAAATTTAGCCTTAATTAACATTTATGCTTAATTCAATGAGGGAAATGGGCAACCTCTGCTCTTAGTTTGGATGATTGAAATAGATGAGGTTAATTGGTAGAAACCAACCGCACTTTCTAAATTAAAAAAATAAGTTAATAAATTTCAAAATAGTAAAAATTTGGAAGTTTTTTAAAATAAAATGAACCGAGGGCTTAGAGGTATGACATTTGAAGTCAATAATCAATCTATTTAATACGACTATTTGATTTTCAAATGAAATTCAAATCATGAATTATGACTACCTAAAGCTTAACATTTTCAAAACTAATTAAGACACTCACCTAGGTCTTAATGGCTTAGTAGTGACTTAGGCTAAATCAAGTTTCATTTAAATGAAGATTAAAAAATATCATTAAAATGAAGACATCTTTCAAACACCATAAGCCTAATTGGGACAAAAATTTGGCTAAGTGTTCCAATAACACTAACTTGCCTCTTTAAGGGTCTTCTCCCACATAATCTTCAAAATTAAATTACATATGATAATTACCTTACTCTTAGGGATAATTGATATATCAATGGTCATTGAGCATTATGTTGTTAATAGGATGAATTATTAAGCAACATAATAAGTTTAAATGAGCTTGAGGTTTTTCACCAGGTGATAAAAAAGAAGCATGGACATGCTTCTACCTCTTAACCTGTTGGATACCTCGGAGAGCTACTAAGCTTAGTATGTTTTTCTTAACAAATATCATCCTTAATCAAATTAATAAGGACCCACCAAGATATGACCTAGGGTTAGATAGGTCGTCAAAATTTTACTTCCATGTTTCATATAAACTGCCTTAACATGCCTTTTGAGTTTCAGGTGGTGGAACGAGAAGACTCGTTAGGTATGCTTTTACAGTTTTTTTAGCACTGTCTTTCTTATACTTTGATACTGTACTTTTATACTTGCAAATTTGCATGCTAAACAACTATGCCACTTTCCATGTAAACTAAATCTATTAGGATAGCCACAAAACCAAAACCAAAACTTAAACTAAAATCAACCAAGATAAAAATCACCTCCACAACATTCAAAATATAAAACAACTCAAAATTTAATTACAAATATCACATAAAAATACGATTGTAACTAAATTAAGATGTCTTTATCGGATGATCGAGAATTCCTCGAAGGAGGTTACCTACGGTTGCTAACGAGGCTTCCCACGGTCTAAATGAAATTATGGAACTCATTAAGTTGAGTTTAATAAGTTCATTTGGACTAAGTGAATCCAATAGAAAATAGTGGTGTCGGAATGAGCGAACCGTAGGATTCTAACCGGTGTCGCTCTAATCAACTCTAGCATGCGCCTCATAAAATTTTAAGAACTTCAACCACAGGGCCACCTGATTTAACATCATAACTTAACACACTAGAATACTCAAACTCGTTGCGACAAGGAACTAGCATGGTGGGCAGCACGACCATCTTCAACAGCAAAAACCTGTCTTCTTTAGCTAAACCAATCTTCCTTCCTTAGATATAAACAACAAAGTCATAGGACTTTGAGGTTGCTTTCTTATGCAACGTAAATCCTCATTTTTATCTTTAGGCATTTGTATAGCCCTGTTATACAATATAAGCCCTAACTCATCTTAGGATTCTGAGGTTGTCGTATGTCATGACCTAAATCCTCACATCTTCCAGGCTATTTGGGTGATCGTTTCACATGAATGTAAGCCCCAACTAATAAAATTGACAGGATGAAAAAGTTTAATATTTCTCCTCAAAACTGAAGCAAAATATTAGGATAGCTTGGGAAGTCACCGAGGTTCTCCTTCAAATCTATGACTTCCCCTAGTTCTTCCTCCTTTGGACTCTACAACAAAAATGTTCCAAACTTGAACCAATCCCCTTTCGCACCTCTTTATCTAATCTCATTGAAAAGTCGTACCCTTTGAAATTCCTTGAAGATAATATTTTCTTATTTTTATCGAGAATCTTATTAGGTGACTTTGGTCATTTAAGATGTAATTAACTATAGGAGCTTGCTCTTGTGTGAGGCTTTTCTCATTAAATAGGGGAACTTGTAGGTTCGCAGACCAAATAGATGTCATATATCCATTAGTTTATTTGATCGAGTCTCATCCTCAAGTATTGTGTTTATTCTTTGGGATAGATACAGGATTTCAGGTACAGTGCACTTTCATTTAAACTATGAAAAATATGGGGTAAGTTTGACTTCAATTTTTTCTAAAACTAAATATATATGTAAATTAAAACGTCCTCCCGAAGTGGGGGACGGGATTTGATTCTGGTGACTGATAGCTTCTTACAGGCAACTCCTCCAACTAAAAATAGTGTCGACAAGCCTTTAATAGTTCTGAACTTCACTATCCTCTTCTTAAAGTCAAAACTCCTTACCTTTCTTTACTTTAAAAATTCATATTAGTTTATGATTTTCATAAAGTCTCATTCTTTTCTTCTTTAATAAAACTTTTAAATTCTTAATACTTCAAAAATACAATTTCGTTTACTTTTGATAGAAAAAATTAGTTTTATCTTATCATACCAAATATCTTTAACTTTAGAATTGTCCATCATTATTAAAAAATTTTATCTAAATTTACCATAATATTCATAAACTTAAGTATAGTCATTTAAAGTTTAATCTTAATATCCCAGTCATCTTAAATTAATTTTAAAAATATTGTTACTTAAGGACAAATAAAATTTAGTTTATTTCTTTTTAAAGGAAATTTTTCTTCCCCCGAAACTTAAGTTTCTAAATATTTTAAAGAAGTTTTAACACAAAATTTAGTTGGTGAAAGAAAATGGTAAATGCATGAAAATAAAAATTAACATGTAGAGGATTTTTATTATGAAACTGCACTCTATTATACTGCAGGTACTAACTTTAAAAATACATACAGGCTTTAAAGCATTAAATAAAACATAATATATTCTAACAAATTTGGTGAGAATTAAAAACAAAAACAAAAGCTGAAAATACTAAAAATGCAGGAAAAACAAAAAACTACAGTTACTACTAGCATTTTTAATCCACAACATAACATAAAAGTTTTTACTACTATAGTTTCAACTACCAACCAAATAATATCCAAACAACATACAAATAAATAAACAATGAAACAAATAAACTAACTCTAGAAAATGTCAATCTTCATTGCCTTCCTCATCATCATCATCATCATCATCTTCTTGTTCTTCCTCTTCTTCCTCTTCTTCTTCTTCATCATGAATAGGAGCATAAGGAGTAAAGCTGGGGCAAGTAGAAAATTCCACATTATATTCACCCCTAAGATATCTCACCATAACATGCTCAAAAGCTATATCATGTTGAACTCTCCTCTATTGATACTCATCATTATAAGTATTTCTTTCTTAAATCTCTCCAATTCGATTATGAATATTTACTATATCCAATTGTTGAATCATGAGTTGGTCCATAATGTTTTCTAGTGATGCAGAGCGATAAGTAGATGCCCTGCAACTTATATATCCACCCCTAGATTCAACAAATGATTCCACTTTCTTAATCATATGCTTCCCAATAAGATTTTTTAATTGTAATCTTTCCTCAATTCTATGGGACTCTACTCTTGATTGCTCACAAAGTGTAAAAATCAGGACAGGATAACCCAAACCACTAACTGTATAGTACCAACATCTATTTCTTTCATGTTCTAAATGGAATAGTTCAATATAGCTCTATACTTCGTTACATTGGCGAGATGATTTGTTGGGAGTAATTTAGTAGAAATGAAGTGGTTCCATACCTTTGATTAACTAGTTAACATGGAAGCAGAGAGGTTAACTATCTTATTATTTTTAATCCTCCATTCTCCTCTTCCATCTGTTAGAAAGGAAATCACTTCATCCAGTGATGAATAAGTCATCACAAATGTAGCATATTCATAAAAAAATGCATTCCTCAGCCCATAAAAAGCATTGGTTCTTTCTTTCTAAATTAAAATTGCTTACCTTTCACAAAAATGTGATCGTCATCAATGAATCTCAAGTTGACAAAAAAAATTCTAAATCATTAGCACAATCACTACTGTAGTGAAGTAGCAAAACCGTTCCTAATTTGTGGTAAGGATCAACCTCTCAATCTTGCCACCCGGATTAAGAAATGCCAATTCTTGGATAAATCTTCTCGACTTTATTTGAGTGTTATAACTGTGTTGGGCCTTTAAATTAACAAATCTTCATGCATTAAAATCATCTGACCTTCCTCTCTTCACTTGTGGAGCCATTTAAAATTCTACCAAAATACAAATAAATTTCAAATAAATTACAAAATAAAAAATCTAACTCCCAAAGTATGATTATTTGGTAATAAACTTTTCATCATGAGTTTTCTTCAAGCTTTTTCATCAAAAATCCCAACCTCCAAATTTTCCATAATGTAGGAAAAATCCATAGTGAAAATAAAAAAAATTTCTAAGTTTAAGTGAAGCTCTTATCAAGAGAAAATGAAATCTATGATTTTTATCCTCTGTAATCTTTTCTATCACGCTCAATGTGAAGCCCTAGGTCAATGTTCAGAGGTATTAGACGACCCAAGCAGTAAAAATGGAGTTTTATTATGCAATTTCGTAGTTTTTTAGACAATCTAGTATTTTGGAGAAATTGGTGCTTCATGCGACAAATATAGCGCATCATGCGCCAACTCTTTATAAACTGGTGCATCATGGGCCAATCTAGCACATCTTACACTAACGCCTTAAATTTTTTAGATTTCATTTTTTTTGAAAATCTGCTTCGTACTGCTTTACATCTACCTCTAATTAACTCAAATGAACCTTTATAAGCATAATTAGACATTAATCTAACATAAATCTTTCACAAACAACACAAAACTCACTTATATATATAAAATCTGTGCTATTACATTTCCATCATCTCATGCCTCTTAATTCACATCTTCATCAGTAAGGTACCAATAGAGTTTGTTCATATTATCTCTCATAGGGGTAAAATTTGCATAATGTCAGATAGACACATTTTCAGTCGTAAACATCTTTTTTATTCTTGAAGCAGTGAGTTGCGCAAACCTCCCTTGTACATAGACAATTCTTGGTTGAATCCATGTAGATTTTCATAAAACTCTTTCACCACATGAATGACTACAGTGGCAGTAGTGTAACAAAGCACTTCCCAATGTCTGTGCTCAATAATCTCTTGAACTCAAGTATTCAGTGTATTACATCCTCAATTTATAAATGCCCTTTCTTTGATTAACCTCTTCTTCACTAGAACATGATCATTAAACTTCTGCGCATTGAAACTAACAAACTTTCTCCGGTTGAAAATTCCAAATCTAGCAAAATTTTTAGAGTAGGACGTCATTGGAATTGATATCTAGTGACTCCTCCCTTATTTTCCCCTCTAAAATTGACTTTAGAATCAATTTTTGGGAGTTGTAAGGAGAAGAACCTGATAAAAATTGCCTTTTGAAAGGTTTTTAGTCATTTTCATCATCGTGGCACATCATGCGCGAACTCTCTAGAATTTGACACATCATGCACCAATCTGGCAAGTTCCAACAATTTGCATTTTCGATTTTGATCAAAAAATTCTCAATTCTTCCATAAAATTAGGTAAATATATATGTTTTTGAATTATTTTCTCACATACATGGACACTATGAAAATACAAATATAAATATATGTAAAAAATTCCTAACAAAAACTTAAAATCGAAATAAACAATCATAAGTATGGGTTGCATCCCACATAGCGCTTGGTTTAATGTCATCCGTCCGACATTCCCACTCTTTATTCTGGGTGACCCAACATTATAGTCTCTTTAAAAGCTGGTCTTTTACCATCGAAATATGGTTTAAATCTGTGTCCATTTACTCTAAATATCATTCTAGTTTTAGAATCTTCAATGTTAACAGCTCCATAGGGATAGACTATTATAACTCAGAATGACCCTTTCCACCTAGACTTTAGTTTTCCAGGAAAATAATTTCAATCTTGTATTGTATAACAAAACTTCCTGTCCACAATCAAATTTCTTTTCTATTAGCTTTCAACCATGCCATCCTTTTATATTAGCTTCCGAGCACGCCATTCTTTCATTTTTTCCTTATAAATCCTGGCATTATCATAAGATTCCTTCATAATTTCTTCAAGCTCATTCAATTGCAATAATCTTTTCTTACCAGCTTCTTTCAATTTGAAATTGAATTCCTTTAAAGTCCAATAAGCTTTATGCTCCAAGTCTACTAGCAAATGACAAGTCTTCCAAAAAATTAGTCTATAAGGGGACATAGCTATAGGTATCTTATAAGTTGTCTTGTATGCCTAGAATGTCATATCTAATTTAACAGACCAATCCATTTTACTAGGATTTACATTTTTTTCCAAAATTCTCTTAATTTCATGATTAGATACTTCTACTAAACCACTAGTTTAGGGATGATAAGAAGTTGCAATTTTAAGCATTATACTATATTTTTCTACCAATCTTATAATTATTACAATTCTAAAATGAGATCATCCATCAGTAAAGATCCACTGCAATAAATAAATAATATATATATATATATATATATATATATCAAGTTATAAATGGTCCCATAAAATTCAATCCCCATGCATAAAAAATTCAATTTCTAAATTAAAATTTAGAGGCATTTCATTTCTTCTTGAAATATTACCTACACTCTCACAGAGATCACATGTGTATATATATATATATATATATATA